>JAODUP010000799.1:165000-167500 GCA_025642065.1 Paralvinella palmiformis | reverse complement strand
ATATTTTCAGTATAATGTACACATTATTACCATATTTTAGGTATAATGTACACATTATATTAATATATTCAGTATAATGTACACATTATATTACTATTTTCAGTATATATATTTGGAGAGAGTTATGTTGTACTATTTCTGGCTCGGAGTGTACAAGGAGTGGGATCCTCGTGTACGGCTATCGCCGGTAACTACCTCACTAACAATTAATTACCCGCCATTATAATGTCATAAGATGGCCGACGTATCACAAGCACGAGTCACGTGACTGACCTATATACATACTTCATTACAGGTATGGCGATGTTGGCCGAGATCTATCCAGAAGACAAGGAGAGAAGTAAGGCTATGGGTATAGCCCTGGGGGGTCTGGCTCTGGGTGTACTGGGTAAGTGATGATGATGATGATGATGATGATGATGATGATGACGTTAACGTCTAATGGTCTATATATTGTCAAACACTGTCTGTCATCTAACAACGTCTACCGTCTAATACGTCATCAACTAATGACGACAGTAGGAAGTTGTTGTAGCATTTGTTGTTGTGTGCAGTTCTTGTTGCATTTGTTGTTGCAGAATGTTGGTTGTAGTAGTAATTAATGCTTCAGTTTTGTATTTTTAATAGTAGTTGTAGGGGTGGTATTTTTGACAGATGCCGAGATAGTAGTTGTAGGGGTGGTATTTTTGACAGATGCTGTGATGGTTGTTGTAGGAGTGGTATTTTTGACAGATGCCGAGATAGTAGTTGTAGGGGTGGTATTTTTGACAGATGCTGTGATGGTTGTTGTAGGAGTGGTACTTTTGACAGATGCCGAGATAGTAGTTGTAGGGGTGGTATTTTTGACAGATGCTGTGATGGTTGTTGTAGGAGTGGTACTTTTGACAGATGCCGAGATAGTAGTTGATGGGGTGGTATTTTTGACAGATGCTGTGATGGTTGTTGTAGGAGTGGTACTTTTGACAGATGCCGAGATAGTAGTTGTAGGGGTGGTATTTTTGACAGATGCTGTGATGGTTGTTGTAGGAGTGGTACTTTTGACAGATGCCGAGATAGTAGTTGTAGGGGTGGTATTTTTGACAGATGCTGTGATGGTTGTTGTAGGAGTGGTACTTTTGACAGATGCCGAGATAGTAGTTGTAGGGGTGGTATTTTTGACAGATGCTGTGATGGTTGTTGCCGGAGGTTATATTTCTTACAGATGTGGTTATGGTTTTCTTATAGTGGTGTAATTTTTGACAGATGTTGCAATATTTGTTGCAGGTGTTGTATTTTTTACAGATCTAGAATGAGATTTTTGTTGTAGTGTTGGCATTTTTGACAGATGTCGTGATGGTTGTTGTAAAAGTGATATGTTTGACAGTTGTTGTGATAATCGTTGTAGAGGTTGCATTCTTGACAAATGTTGTGTGCTACTTATAGCAGTTGTTGCAGTAATTGTTGTAACTCTTTTTCTACTAGATTGTGAAATACTTGTTGTAATTAAGGTAGTAGTTGTTGTAATCATATTTATTGTTGTTGTTGTTGTTGTTGTTGTTGTTGTTGTGTTTATTACTGTCATTACTGTGGTCGTTACTGTCATTCTTGTAAGAGTTGTTGTAGTAGTAGTAGTAACTTTATATGTAATTATTCCAATAAACGTACACTTTTCTTGTAGTTGGCTATCCATTCGGCGGAGTGATGTATCAATTTGTGGGTAAAGTGCAACTTTTTCTCGTCATAGGAGCCTTGCTATTGCTGGAAGGTGGTACGTAACACTACCCTGTCAGTGTGAGCCGAATTTCCCCATCACAATCATGCCTAACACTGCACAGGCAGCGTAGATATTAATGAAACTTTAGCACTGAGACGGGTATTGAAGAACCGAAAAGAAATTATCTCCCAAGCACTACAGAGACAGTGTTAGCTAAAATATGTTCTTATCTTGGCGTCATTTAGCCAATACATTAATTATTGCAAGCAAACGACCATTTTACGGCACTCTCTGTCTGTGCTAAGTTGTATACAAACTGGCGACTTTAACGCCTAATTGAAACACGTTAATTTTGACCTTGCCTGAAGGGTGTTTCATCTTTAAGTTCACCTGATTAGCTTTGGAGTGAGCGGGCGTTTGGTTTGCTATAACTCGGTACAGGTCACAGCTGGCACATGTGGCCAAGGGGTACTGCTCTCTAGGGTACAATCACACAAACACGGGTACCTGGGTTCGATTCGTACTCTAACCTGGATATCTTCCAATTGGCTAAGTGGGTAGGGTATCAGCCTCATTTGTTCTATGGGTACTTCAGTGTATCATACATTATAGTAATTGCATTATTACTCATATTTATTGCATAATAATAATAATAATAATAATAATAATAATAATAATAATAATGACTTATTTTATTGACAGTTATGCAGATATGGACGTTACGTCCATCTTGGAAAGTTCAGGTAAGAAGATAGCAATATGTGTCTGCGTGCGTGTGTGCGCGCGTGTGTGCGTGTGTGCGTGCGT
>JAODUP010000799.1:0-160000 GCA_025642065.1 Paralvinella palmiformis | reverse complement strand
TCTCCCTCATTTGAGGTTGCCGGCCACGTTAAAAACTGCCAATTCGGCCATTATTATTATTAGTAGTAGTAGTAGTAGTAGTACTAGTAGTAATAATAGTAGTATCTTCCGGTATCGTCTGTTTGTCAATTTTCGACATATTTCCCTTTTTCAACCGGCGTAATATCGCTCAACTGACTTTCCATTTTGGTCGCATTTTGCGCAATGACATCTCAGTTGGAAATTATTTCTAAAGTTACCTTCGGTCCATTAGCAAGACCACAAAAAAAGGATAATATATATTAAATGGTAACACGGTTAACCACATAATTCTAGTATCCGGGTTCAAATCCCTTTCTAGCTAGGTCGTTTCATATTTCCCTTCGTCTTATTTGCTTTAGAGGTGACTTGACCCATTTAGCCTAACCTATGCAGAAAAGTGGCCTTAAAAACTACAATATTTAGGATGAATAACTTCGTAATGTTATTGTCAGCCATAATATAACACCTAATTAAAGTCGTTAATTTAATTAATCGTGTTTAATTTTTTAGGACCGTCCGTCGGTGGACAGATGGTGAAATGTGTCGGATTTCCATGGTAACAGAACCGTTCACTATCGTAAATATAGAATATTTCACGTTTCTTTCAGCTTTTTGCGACAATATGAAAAAAATCAAATGCATTTAAATAGTTCTATTTACCGCACATTTCCTCTAATGCAGGTTGATTAGGGGGATAGCTATAGTAAACATACTGTACACACCGTTGTGTTACTTCCTGAAGAATCCACCAGCTCGGGGCGACACTTCCGGCCTAATGTCGCGAGATGATGAGACCACTTACGGCACCACCGAAACCGAAACCTTCTCCTACAGAAGGCTGAAATAGAACTATAAACTCGCGCTTCCACTCCCCACCCACCACCCCCCGCTGTTTATTTCGAATCTTGTTTTAACGATGATAATTTGATAATGATGATGTTTTGTAAATATCGTGTAAACATTCGTTGACGTGTTAATATTAATATTTTACGAATTGTAAACGATTTCTGACGTTTTGATAATAATAACCGTAACCTTGATATAAGCATAGTGGCTTAAATAAAAACGTAGAATGTGACTACTGCCTACCTCATTGAAAAATATGGAATGGGTTTAAAATTTGCTGACTCATCACTGGATATAATTCTGAATAAATTTAGATCTTGAAATAGATGGCATATATTTGGAACAGAGAACATAAACAGTTATCCGCCCCCCCCCCCACACACACACACAATATATATATATATATATATATATATATACACTGTAGAGACAGCGCCCCCTGGCGTAACTGTCTTAACCAACGAGACGGAACAGTGTTGTATTATTATCGTAGATGATCTTCGGAGGAAATGTTATTGCTTTAGCTGTGTGCGTGTCGTTTGTGCTGACTATGTTAGAAGAAATATTAGCGATAATAAAAAAGGAATTGAGTCGATGCGAAGGTCTTAATTGTTACGTATCCAAATAAGATATATGTTATCTTAATAAGTCTTGAAACAGGTAAACTGCCATTAAACAAATTATTGAACACACACACACGCACACACTCTCTCCCTCTCTCTCTCTCGGGGGGGGTAGCGGGTTAGTAAATAATTTATCACGTATGTCTGAATTTCCTCGTCGGTATATCACGTATTAAAGGTTGCAGCCGGCAATCAAAAGTTTTCGCCAACAACTAGAGGATCGTAAGTTTTACTTTCACGGCGCTTATTTGTGTACAAAATGTTTTAATTTATTTAAGTTTACACAAGAAACATGTGACGTCAACGTGCAGCAAATATTAGCCTGTCCATTAATTATTGCGCGCGTGGGTGCGCGTGCATGCGTGAGTGTGTGCGTGTGAACATACATATTTATGACAATAATTATACACCGAATAAATATAACAAAGGCAATAAGTACTAAATTACAAACAAAACCTAAAAAATCACGAACGGCCGCAACTTTGCCCGAGTTACAGCTCATACGTGAAAGTACATAGCTCGTGTTTCCCTGGACCTTAGCGAAATAAGCACTTCAGTTTTAAAAAAAAACATATTTAATTTAAAACTGACTGACAGTGATTAATAAATCCGAGCATTTTGAAGCCTGTATATTAAAATTTAAATGCTTCAGATATTTGCTGCTGGACTGTGAAGGAAACGGCGTCGGCAAACGTTCCAAAGTCGTGGATTTATTACAAACATCGGATGAATTGTTTCAAAACATTCTCGTTTTAATGGAGGTAGAGTAGTAAATTAAAACAGTCGACATTAAACGTATAAGAGTCGAGTTTTGCGCGAGATGAAGTTTCGGTAATTAATGTTGCGAAAGGTTGTCGTAAACGTTAGTTGGCTCAGAGCCAATTGTCGGCAGACGATAGCCTCTCTGTTGACGTTTCTTTATCATGGACGAAGCTAGCCAGCTGAGGATATGTGCTGTTCTGAGCGTGAGCAGGGCTGGTATATATATATATATATATATATATATATATATATATATATAATGTGACTAAATCTTTACTGCATCATGATGGTAACAAATTCTGGAAATTAATCACAAGAAAGACGTCAATCAGACGTCACAATCATGGTTTGATATCACTTATCAGGTAAACTATAACTGTCGTAAAATTTAATTGACTGAAAGATGGTTACCCGGCGTCATGTATCGTTCTCCCTCTCTCTCTTTCTCTCTATCTATCTATCTATATATATATATATATATATATATATATATATATCACACTCTCTCATTCTCTCTATCTATCTGTCTATTTATCTTTAACTCTTTCTCTCTATCTACCTATATCTATCTATCTGTATATCTCTATATCACACTAACCTTCATAATCAATATGTCCATCACCGTTTCTATCAGCTGTCCTTATCAAATCCTCAATGTCATCCTGTTTCATATTTTCACCAAATTTCTCCAACATTTCTCTCAGCTCAGTCGGTGATAACACACCATCACCATTCTTGTCGAATACCTGGAGGGTATAGGCATCATCATCATCATCATCATTACTGACGACGTAATCATCATCATCACAATCATGGTGATGATATATATGTGTGGGTGAGTGAGTGTGGGTGAGTGAGTGTGTGTGTGTGTGCGGTACGTATTTACATATAGAGTTACTCGACGATACCGACAAACGTCTTTCTCGATTATTGTACAAGATTGCTAAATTACTCTTCAGAATTGTCCTCAACAAATGTCTATCAAAAACATCATTATCATCTGATTCATATCAGATAACGCATCTTCAATAAATCGATAATTGATTTGTAACAAATAGGGAAATTATTATATAAACCTGGTTCACTAAATAATATTGAAAACGTAACCCATTTGATCAATACGATTATGAAAAGTATAATTATTATTGGTCATTAGCCAATATTAGCCTCAGTAGACAGCCGCGGGGGGTGGGGGGGGGAATTCATAACTCAATTTGGTGGATGTTACGGTGATGCAGTTGGTAGCGTACAGCATTTTAGCCATTAAGATCTTGAGATCGAATCCCAGTATTACCTGGGTATGTGGGATATTTCATGCGTCAAGTAAAAACCACCAGCCCGACTGTCTCACTTCCCTGGGGAGTTAGGGCACATCCGTAGTCTAATTGGTAGCGTGTTGGATCACGGATCACTACTACCAGCTGAGTTCGAATCTCGACGTGGTCATATCCGAAGGGTATTTTCATCTTCGCTTCATTACATTTGGAGGTCGCTCGGCCCATTTAGCCTACCGCGTGCACAAATTGGCCGTAAAACATCAATCACCATCATCAATCATCATTCCTAAAGCATTGGCCGCCCGCCCGCGGTCATCCATCTCAGGTCGAACTATCCCGGATACTAAACGAAACTAGTACTGGCTTCCTTGCTCGGCTAAAAATGGCTTACTTCGGAGGACGATTTCATATCAGCATTCCGAACAATAAGAAAACTTTGGAGATCCGTCAGAAAACGATCGGGTATATTGCAATCGACTGAGAACAGTTGACTGACTGAACTTGAAGTACAACGTAAACACTTGATCGTATCAGTAACCCGCCGATGATATATTGGAAAATATCCGTTTTGTGATTGACGTCGACTATCCCACTCAACGAGGAAGAGTTCCAAAACGTCTACCGTCAAATAGAAAGTGCCTCAAAATGGAAATAATGACCGAAATGTCTGTTATTTTACGTGGCTGGCCACCTCAAATGAGGGAGACGCATACGATTTGTAATTTATTACTTCACCACGGGGACTAATTTAGAATTTACAATAGTTTCGGGAGAGAAAACCTTGCCAGTTACCTGGTTGGATGAACAACTCCTATACTACCATTGTGCCACGGCCGGGATTCGAATCTCCGACCTCCGGCACAGTGTGACCACAACCATGGGTAAATAGCCGCACGCTCTACCATTAAGGCTACAGAGGCAGTACTAGCACCAATATTAATTTAATCGAAATAATCGTAAAATACCTTAAAGTCATGCGCATAATTGGAGGAGGGGGGGCATAGATATCATCCGGCCAAGTGGATGAAATAACGTAGACAATCCAAACAAAAGTAACCGGATATTCGAAATTCCGCTTATTCAAAGATCATTATAACATGGCACGACTGTACTAATATCGGAAATATTTAGTCAGTTCTCCTGCCATTCGCTAGTGGGTGGTGGATGTGGAGCGATGTCTATGGTGAACCATTGTTTCCTTCGTAGCACGAATCTTCCACGGTACGGCAACTCAGCTTAAGGATGTCCAAGGAAATAAGAAATTATAAACCGGGACAGTCGTATCGGGATCCGACCTTTTGGTTCGGCATGATAGACACACATCACCGTACTCTCGTCTGATTAACACGTCACTGATAACTGACCTCAAAAACCTTCGTATGACCTGTGACCCGCACCGAAGGACTGGGTCAGTAATAAATTATGTCAAAGAAAACGAAATGATAATTTTTAGCCTTTATAATTTTACATTTTTCTGCGAACAACTTCACGCGGAGCACAAAGCAGCCTCCGGACATTATATAACATTGGAGGTGGGGGTGGAGTGTCTGTTTTAGGATCGCATTCTGTGGGCTGAGCAGATATATTAATTATTATATTAATAATAATATTATAATCACCTTAAAAGCGTCATTCATTTCATCTTGTATATCTTCTGTACGGAGCTTGTTGGATATTAACAAGAGGAACTCAGCAAACTCTATTGAAGCCATTCTATATATATATATATATATATATATATATATATATATATATATATAAAATATATATATATATACACATATATATATATATATATAAGCAATAAGTGTAAACTTATAATTGAATCTTTAAATATGAAGAAGAAAGGGAAATTTAAAGAACAATAATTTGAGTAGACTAAATGGGCCGAGCGACCTCCGAAGGTAATGAAGTGAAGTCAAAGATGAAACAACCTTCAGATATGCCCCAGCCGAGATTCGAACACGGATGGTAGTGATCTGTGATCCAACACGCTGCCGCTAGACCACGAAAACCATAGTTGCGTGTGTGTGTGTTTGTGTGTGTTATTTTTATGTTATTTTTTATTACAGTGACACGCCATTATTAAAAATGTAAATGAAAGCATCCATGAAAAATATTGGCATTTTTATAGACCAATAACGTTATCAAAGTCAACATCTAACAGTGTACTTATTCTATAAACGTATCTTTACTGGAAGTACCTCATTCTATCCACCTCATCCCAAGCAGGTTATTATAGTTAAGGTACAGGTCAGCCTCAGATAATATTACTTAATTGTGTATGGCTTATAAAAGTAACCCGAAATCCCCCAATAAAGTGAGAGAGAAAAGTCACGTGTTCTGACGTCAGCTGGCGCAATGGTCATTTTTCCATCTCGATCAAGTCAGATTATAGATGCTCTGGCTTAGCCATCCTCGTGACCTTACCTGACCCCGGGCTTAACCCACTAACTAATCTTGACAGATGCCGTCGTCGGTTCATTAGCATAATTCTGACAGCTCGGTAGATGTTTCTTGTTACAAGATTATAAAACAATCTTCTTAAAGAATTTCACTTTATAGTTTTCTTTAGCCATTTAAGTTACAGACGAGGTTATTAAGAGCAACTGTACTGTATTTTTCACAAAAACGCTTTTGTTCCGAAATTATATGTTTGGCTGACCGGGTCACATAAACAGCTTTGTGTTAAGTGACGTTAGATTTCAGGATCCTCTGGTCACTGTCTGGATACCAAGTATAGTCGATTCACCAGCACTTCGAATTAGATTATTTAAAATGTGGTTGATTGTGTTCACATTTTGACATAATTTATCATTTATGTAAACATATTTGTATTAGCTCCGAAAGTTTGAAATGAAGATGAACTGTTCCTTTAAACCTTTACTTGGACAGAAATTCTCGCGTAGCCAATTAGGTTTTAGCCACATTTTATTTAGATTTTTCAAATTAGCCACGTTGTGTATATTTCATTTTTCACACAGTGCGGTTACATTGTTTTAGCCAATTAGTATTAGCTAAACTTACACGATGTGAAATTATAGACTCGCCAGCCAGCGACGACGGTATATCTCTCATTTACATATGTTAATAAGGCCATTATTTATATTTACTGAGTTTCTGGAGACATTAAATGTTGAAATATCATACGAAAAAAATGGCTTAGAAATGTATGGAAACAATACGGCGATTATATGATATTCTAATATCTTATATGGGGACGAAATAATATTAGTCCGAAAAATAACCAAATGGCGCATAATTAGAATTTCACATTCAGGTTTTTCTCTTTTGGAAATCTACCGGAAAATCAATTTCGAAGTGAGTTCCGTTTCCGGTACTAGATAGACCACAGCAGCGAATATTTACCATCAGCAGCTATCACGTGGGGGAGTATATTTTTGGTAGAAAAACGACGGGCGTCGTCGAAAACCTTTTTAAAGTCTATGTACTTTAAATGTAAAAATACGCTTTACAACAATTGCACCGTTTGTGCTCATGCTTCTTCCAAAAACTTTGAAATGTGTTAGTTGGGACCAATAGCGGTAATTGGCTCATATCAGTTAAAAGAGCAATCGAAATTGATCGAATTAATGGCGTTTTGCACCTTTTTTGTTCAGCTATTTCAAGAACAAAATCTCCTTATGATACAGAACTACTGTATAAGTATTTCCTGTTTGTGAAATGCGGGGTGTGTACTGGGATTAGTCGGTTTTGATACTTGCAGTGTAGGATGTGTGCCTACTTTATAGGCCCGGCGTGTACCCGAGACGACTCTCGTGGGTTTTTTTTTGTTTTTTTTGTGAACGGATTTTACCTTTCAGTGAAGCTTAGCCGTTGACTTTAAAAGGGTTCTCTTTGAAAAATTTCCAAATTGTATATATCACATTAAGAAAACTTATTATGGCGAAATATGGCGAAATATCAATTAATACTGGAACTGGCTCTAATTTTAGATCAATCTGAAATGGCACAAATGATAGTATGGTAATTATGAATAAGCAGAGCTTAATCATAACTCGGCATAATTTTTCAAAAAATGAACCCCATCAGATTTACTGAATTAAGAAATCATAAAATCCGGAATCATCAGTAGGGCGCCTACGTGGTCTATTGGTAGCGCGTTGAACCACCGATCGCTACCACCTGATTTCGAAACTTGGTGTAGACATATCTGAAGATTGTTTCATCTTTCACTTCGCTTCATTACCGTTAGAGGTCGCTTGGCCCATTTAGCCTACCTAGTGGACGTAAATCACCAAACGTCATCACCAGTACAGTATATTATTTTCCAATCAAATATTCATCTCGTTAATTGATCTCTGTCGTATTTTTATTTAAGCCGGTTACTCCTATTCGCCATATTGGTGGTGAATTCCATTTCAACCTACTTTTGTGCCGTAAATGGAATGTCCTTCGACGTACGACGAATGAATACGACGAACGAACTAGCAAAACGTTATGACTGTGAGGTTCATTACGACGACCGACCGTTATGATACGACTGTCGCGCCAAGTATTTAACGCGACCGATGACTTTCCTGAACGTGAAGTGAGCTCCGGTGGCCTAGCGGTTAAGCACCCGGCACTTGGTGCCAACGGTCACAGGTTCGAACCCCGTAAGAGGTCGAAACTTTTCCAGGGATTAATTTCTCAGCTCACTGCATCGTGGGTGGCTGACCACGTTAAATGGCGCTGCCGTCTCCACTGAATTATTTAAAATAAAGGGGGACGTCAACACTGGCAGTGACCACCCTCAGGGTATTTCGGCTCCATCTTTCCGTACTGCTCCCCTGTGAGTGGTGGGGGAGGAGGTTTCTCAACCACTCCAACATGGAGGCTATGCCAAATAAGCGACAGCCTGGGGATTCTCCCCGAAAAAACTAAAAACAAAATCCCGAACGTCCTGAACTTACCGTCGGAGTCGACCTCCTCAATCATCGTCTTCACCTCTTCCTCTGTAGGATTCTGTCCCAGACCACGCATCACGTGAGCTAACTCCTGATAGGTTATTGTACCGTCGCCATCTTTGTCGAATAACGCGAAGGCTTCTTTAAATTCTGGAGAATAAGCCGACAAAATTGACAACTATTTCTTCATTATCGTACATATAGCGTCTGGATCATAACGTATCATGTATGTTAGATTGATTGTTTTGTTTATATGATTTATTAGATTGTTATTAAATATAGTTGGCTTAATACACATAATGTAGTTGGTCTGAGGTATGTGGAGGTTGAGTGGACTGATGTATGTGGAGGTTGAGTGGACTGATGTATGTGGAGGTTGAGTGGACTGATGTATGTGGAGGTTGAGTGGACTGATGTATGTGGAGGTTGAGTGGACTGAGGTATGTGAAGGTTGGGTGGACTGAGGTGTGAAAGTTGAGTAGATTGAGGTATGTGGAGGTTGAGTGGACTGAGGTATGTGAAGCTTGAGTGGACTGAGGTATGTGGAGGTTGAGTGGACTGGGGTATGTGAAGCTTGAGTGGACTGAGGTGTGAAAGTTGAGTGGACTGTGGTACAAGTGATATAAACAGGGGGATGACGATGATGATGATGATGATGATGATGATGATCGTCATCAGTATACATACCTGCCACCTGTTCTGCAGTTAGTTGGTCTACCTGATAAATATAAGTAATATGATATGACCATGACACGACATGACACGACATGACATGGCATGACTTGACATGACATGACATAAGGTAATATGGCGTAACATGACATGGTGAGACACGACGTGACGTGACATGACATGACACAATATTACATCTGATAATATATGACATGACGCATATGATATGACACGGCACCACATCACAGATCATGGTATTCGTGACATAACTTGACATGACGTGACGTGACTTGAGAGGTGTAACGTCAAATCATATCCCGTTGCTATCTGCGACCCATTAATGGCAAAGTCATACGGCGCTGCCTAGGCATATCGCATATTACAACCACATTATTGGTGTTCCAGTCATATCACATATTACAACCACATTATTGGTGTTCCAGTCATATCACATATTACAACCACATTATTGATATTCCAGTCATATCACATATTACAACCACATTATTGGTGTTCCAGTCATATCACATATTACAACCACATTATTGGTGTTCCAGTCATATCACATATTACAACCACATTATTGATATTCCAGTCATATCACATATTACAACCACATTATTGGTGTTCCAGTCATATCACATATTACAACCACATTACTGATATTCCAGTCATATCACATATTACAACCACATTACTAATATTCCAGTCATATCACATATTACAACCACATTACTGGTGTTCCAGTCATATCACATATTACAACCACATTACTGATATTCCAGTCATATTACACAGCCTGATATTGCTGTCCTGAGGTCTTTCACACCGGACGTCATCACGTTGTTTACTTTATCGCCTAATATCTATATCTATATATCTGCTGATATAAACTAATATGAGTGTGTCGCCCAACAAGAACATTATATAGACAACCGA
Source organism: Paralvinella palmiformis (assembly GCA_025642065.1). Taxonomy (NCBI): domain Eukaryota; kingdom Metazoa; phylum Annelida; class Polychaeta; order Terebellida; family Alvinellidae; genus Paralvinella; species Paralvinella palmiformis. Next base: position 149,950 of record JAODUP010000799.1, on the reverse strand, counting down.
CATATATCATATATCATACAGGTAGAGTATTAACATGCCCGGCTCTAACTAAATACCGACACCAAACATACACACACACACACACACACACACACAGAGCGAGGCCAATTAATTACCAGTGGCTCCCTCTATTGTCATTATTATTGTTTACTTTGTAGGTGACGATAATTGGAGTCTTTAACGACGCTTGAAGCCATTGTTTATCATTGGCAATAGATGTCCTGCGGAAATACGAGGCCAGGTGGGGCCAGCTGTGACGCAGCTGGTCGCAAATAATGGCAATGATTAAAATAACGTCTGCAATCCTGGCATATATGGTAATGCAGGTGCATTTCCAATACTTAATGAATAGCCGATGGGCTAATCCACGAGGAAATGAGATAATCAGATGGAATGCTCCACAGCAATTGATAAGTATATGCTTCGAACCCCGATGTGGCGATCTCTAGCGCAGTACGATACCCACTGCACTATGAAAGTGCCATGTTACTGCCAACAATCGATGTGAACTATTGGTATGAGAGTAATATTGGTGACTAGTGTTGATAGAATCTGTATGCCATCGTTTTTTTTTTTGCGAAATCAATCATTTATACGCCATGTTATGTAATGAATCGATCACATAGATAACCAGACAGACGGACAGACGGACGAACAGACCGTTAGATCCCCCTCTCTGGATGGTCTTGGGGTTAGACGCCTTTGGTTCCGTCTATCTTGCACTTTGTTTTGTTGTTGTTGTCCGCTAGATGTCTCTAGCTGCCCTCTGACGTCAGCCATGTCGGCGTCCATCCAACTTCCTTCGGCTGTACCACGTGACATTGTTTACAATCTGGTAATATATTATAAAAATATAGTATTTTTTGTTTACGTTTTATATATATATATATATATATATATATATATATAATACACACAAAACATTTCATGCAGTCACAGCGTGTGTGCACACACGCACGTACGCGTGTGCGTGTGTGCCCGCGCGTGTGCGTGCGTGTGTGTGTGTGTTCAACCAAACTGTGCCATACACACAAATACAGATATATATATATGTATATGCACGCTAATGAAAACGACACACACAAACAAACAGACAAACAGACTTGTAAACTTACCACATCCCTACTGATATAAACATCTCTACTGATATAAACATCCCTACTGATATAAACATCCCTACTGATATAAACACAACTATTAAACTGTTAATTACCTTTAATTCTGTGATATCTCAATCAGACATGTCAATATCTGAAGACCTCTTTCTCTCTCTCTCTCTCTCTCTCTCTCTGTGTGTGTGTGTCTGTCTCTCTGTGTGTGTGTATGTGACGTATTGATGCTAACTAGGTCATGTTCAATATGTCACAACTTATGATCAACATTATCATCATCATCATCTTTATCAACATCATCGTCGTCATATAACGCTACAGGTCACTGAATTATTCACCCAGTAGCAGATACTTGGAACAAAAGCCGCTGTTAACGCGCGCACGCGAACGCGTTCACACGCATACAGGCACACCGGGGAGCCGCTGCGATAACGAGAACTTTTGTGTCACTCCCGGAATTCTATTTTAGCACATCGATATTCCGTCTCCCAATTAGTCCTCTGAGGAATCATCCAGACGTGGGTATCACGATTTGGATATTGCTAAAACATAGAAAACAAATATTAAAATGATATGCTGCTTCGATTCACCTCCCTCCCCTCCCATCTCCCTACCCCCCCCCCCCCCGGAGACGGTTTGTTTATAAATATTTAATAATTTGTCGATAATCTTGCTCTCATTAGTTCTTGATGTAAAGCGAGTCTACGTCTTTAGATTACTTTATTATCTAAGGTATTTCTACGACAATTTGGCCTGAAATGAACACACAAACACCATGTGACCATCAGCAATAATAACAACAATAGCAGGTAACAATAACAACAATAACAACAACAACAAAACACTTATGCCAATAATACATTATTAATTATTTGCATGGTGATATTGTACACACACACACACACACACGTCTCTGTGTCTCTCACTCTCTCTGTGCGCGTGCATGTGCCAATGTATGTACGTGCATCCTCTTTATCAGTATATTAATAGCCGCATTCAGAGAATACCATAAATCATGAATGCAACCTTCGGGCCATTCATCAATGTGGAACAGGTAATATATCTCAGTATAATAATGCTTTAGTCTGAGACCAAATGCTGCTTAACATATAATTTATTGTACTATTGAAATGGTGGTTAATGTGTGTGTGTGTGTGTGTGTGCGTCTGTGCGCGCGTGTGTGTGTGTTATTCCATTACCTCGGATGAAAGTGGCGATATTACAGGCAGACATTGAACACAGCCCACATACTATTATGACCAGTTTCGATTGTAAAAACCTTTTTTTTTCAATCGTATATTCGTCTCTCGAATGATCTTGACAGGAATCACCAGTGGACATCATCTGGTGATGAGTCATATTTACCGACCATATTTTGCTGGTGTTTATACATTCAGATATAATTGGCTGAATGTTCGTTAACTATGTACATCACACTGTCGTCACGTGGTTATTGTTAAATTTTTAACACGACGCATGTATTTGTTAGTTGATATAATGGCGTAAGCTGCTACTTTCACCTGTGGGCGTGACATTTGTCGCGTACGAAAAGTGAATTAGCTGGTTCCCACAGGTTGATGAGTAGACCAGACACATGCAAGTATACACATACATGTATCGATATGTGGAGGTATGGAAAATTTAGATTGATGTATGTATAGTTGTATTTGTATTTAGATTTATGGAGGTAGGTCTCGAAGGGTGTTTAGATATGTTGATGCTCTGTGCCAGTTGCCTCTCTATATGTATCCTAAAAAACACACCCACATACATACACACACACACACACACGCATTTTTATGCAACTCTGCCTGGGCGCCATCTAGTGAATGCGTTACAGTCTGAGCGCCATACAGTGAATGAAATATGCCTTTTTACGGCCACTTTTGTACACAAGGTAGGAGGCTAAATGGGCCGAACGACCTCCAAATGTAATGAGGCGAAGTGGAAGATGAAACAGCCTTCCGACATAGCCCGACCAGGGTTTGAACCCAGATGCTACAGATATGTGGCCAACCGCGACGGACGTTAGAACAAATAAGTGAGTGCATTTTTTGTCATAATTTTGATGTCAGCAAGTGATTATAAGACTATATAACTCACCATAACATTGATGTGTTGTGGTACATTTTCTGATGTAATAGTCCATTTGACTTGGAAAAACCGCCAAAATATTCTCGTATCAACTATTTCAATATTTTGACGCGTATGTATTTATTTATGCGGATACTTTCAAGAGGAACTGACTTTTTAACCGGATACAAGCAGAGATAGAGGATGGCATTAAAACGCCTCTTTGTGGTTCAGGAGACAGATGTGGGAGACGAAATGAAAGAAAGAAAGAGAAAAAAGGAACGTTATAACTTTCAAGTAACCGTAGGTGCTAATTTCTGTACGATGTAGACTTTATAATCAATGTAACACCCCTTTTCAATACTGTGCTACGCGAACCACTTTTGAAATTGTCGTCTCTCTTTTGTTATGTTCTATTACAGTAATGCATTTTGAGATTAACCCTAAAGCCTTCCCAAATGGAAGTGTACTATTTACCAAATAAAGTGTTCCGTGATGGAGGTAATATATTTTATTTTATGTGTATAACTAAAAATAATTTTCCGCTCCGGAGCTAACGTCAACATATGTTGTTATAATTGTAATAGTAGTTCATGTTATACAAGAATGTTGATTGCTGATAATGTTTAGAGTGATATGATGTTTATTTCACATAAATAACAAGCTATTTATAGTTTATGATACTATGCACTAATTGAATTGTTGTTTGTTCGCTTTTAAATAAACGCTTTAGAATGTGCACGTGTTTGTATTTAAATAAGTACCACTTAACTGTAATGGGCTAACACTCAGTGTTACTGAACCAGTACTAAAACAGTACTGAATATGGACTGATAATTGTATTACTGCAGTAATGGGACGTATTGAACCAGTACTGAAATTATACCGAATACGCTCATTATTGTACTGATACAGTATATATATATATATATATATATATATACAATAGAATGTTTATATTTAAAGGCTTTTACGCCATTGCGTCCGGTTTACGTCAAAAACCGGGTTACGGGCAAGACTTATGGAACCAATTAATGACGTAGGGCGAGGTATGACTATATTGGCCCCAGGTAAGTATAACCGGATGTCGAAACGTCACTGGGATTTAGAAGTCCTAACGATCAGGTAGTTTATGTTTTAATATTATAATGACTTGTTATCGTTATTCTTAAAGACAGATTATACATGGTCGATAGAAATGAAATGTTCTTTTAGGGTCCACTTTCCATATTGTATAGACCGATGAAACCAAAGGAATTAAATGAAGGATGAAAACATCTTTGAGATTTGGGTCTGCCGGGAACGGCAATCGAATAAAATATCATAATCATAAAATATACCTGATATCATAGATATAGGGAAATAATCCAAATTACTGAAGGGCGCCATTACGGCTAAACCGGAAGTCAGATTCGAAGGCGGGAAGGAGCAAACTGAAATGCTCTGACGTCACATTGGCGATCTCTACACTGACGCGGATTATAGTTTCTCTTGAGTGTTAATTTATGAGCCATTTTGAATCATCTTCCTCTTGTCAGGTTTCTTCTGGTTCAAACTGATATATGGTTGTATGTCATTCATGATGTAATTTTAACAACGTCGTTGCGTTATTTTCTGGAGTAATTCTTTGCTCACACTTGTTTACATGCCTTTGTACTGGCTCTACAGACTTCAGGTCAACTGGATGCGTTGAAGTGACGTCAGCATTCAGGAGCTTCCGGTCTCTGTCTAGCTTCAAAATGGCGGCGCCCACATGCCATTAAAAGTTGATTAATCAGCACTTTGAACTCAATTTTTTAATATGTGGGTGATCATTTACACATTTTGACATTATTTGTGAGTATAGCTGTATTAGTTCTCAAATATTTTTCTGGGGTGGACTATCCCTTTAACTTTGCTTTCCCTCCATGATCAACCCTTTTCAATACTTAATGATGGTTTTATTCATTGACATGAAAGAAAACTAGGCCATACACGCCCGCCGATTTGATGGCAAACAGGTCCCAACTTCCGGTGAGGGCAAAAATGAACACAGACTACTAAAATCAGGTTTATAAACATCGTGAATTCTTGTTGTGTCGTTGGTTGCATAAGCCGTGGATGAAATACAAAAGAAATGTCTTTCCATTGGTAAGGAACACATTTAAAATAGCTGTTAAAGCGTTTTGTTGAGGGAAATTAAGATTAACTATTATTATATTTAGCCTATTCAACGACCCCCGGTCCGTGTCTGGCGTTTGATCCGAACTAAACTAGATCTACGGATGATGATGTTTTATGGCCACTTTTGTGCACACGGTCAAAGATGAAACACCCTTCAGATATGCCCACGCCGAGATTCGAACACGGGTGGTAGTGATCTGTCATCCAACACGCTACCGCTAGACCACGGAGGCGCCCCAACTAGATCTACGACATTTACATATTTGATGGCATATAATAGGACAGGAATAATACAGATTGTCTGCACACACAAAATTATAATGCGCACATCACAATAAATGTCCGTGTTCATACGTTCAAAACTCAAAGCGAAGACGATTTAAAATTGCTTTTTCCACTACCGGAAGTCAAGAGCTGTTTGGTCATGGCGGCCCATTCAAACATCACTGATTGCTCGGTCTAGTTTTCTTTCAGGTCAATGAACTGTGGTGTTAGATGCCCTACTTGCAGTACTACATCTCATATTTTGGTTGATGTTCGAGTGGTACTTTATTCGGTCAATTTATTTCAGAATATAAAATTCCATAAACATCTGAATTATGATACAGTGAAATATATAATACACATAACAAATTATAAATTAAATGTTTTCGTCCATCTAGCACAAGACCTACAATGATAGTAAAACAAACTAGAAACAATACATTCTACTAGCAAATTGCTAGTAGCACCTAAAAAAATTAAAGTTATAAAGTTTTTGCGAACCAGCACCCCAAATGAATGAATAGTATTATTGACATAAATTACAGACATATTAAAATTATTAATATTACAATTAAATGTTCAAGTGGTACTTTATTAAAATTATTAATATTACAATTAAATGTTCAAGTGGTACTTTATTAAAATTATTAATATTACAATTAAATGTTCAAGTGGTACTTTATTAAAATTATTAATATTACAATTAAATGTTCGAGTGGTACTTTATTAAAATTATTAATATTACAATTAAATGTTCAAGTGGTACTTTATTAAAATTATTAATATTACAATTAAATGTTCAAGTGGTACTTTATTAAAATTGACAACAAAACGTTGAGTGGTAGATTGCTAGAGAAATTAAGCAAAAGTGTACCTGAAATATATTTTTAATGTCACCAAAGAGATTTGTTTAAGGACACTTACATTGTAAACACTAACAGACAGCGCAAATTGTAGACGTATTATTTAATTCTGCCCATAATACAATAATCCACCTACATAGTCTCTCTCTATATATATGTATAAACTATATATGAGGACATAAATATTTATTTCTAAACACATCAATTTTTTTCAACTGTAGGCCTATTTCAGGATAAAGATTTAAATCTTTGAATCATATAACATATAGTTTATTAATTTTAATTGGTACAAAGAAAACACCAGTGAGATGGAATAAATCGCAACATACACTTCGAGGATTGTTACAATAATATGTAAATATATAAATTTTGAATAAATATTAATCTATAAGAGAAAAGATGCAAATGAGAGCAAATTCATGGTTTTCCCCTATTTAATTGTAAATTTACAATAAATTTAGCTATACAAGTTATTTGTTGACAATCTTTAGATGAAGGTAATCTTAAATAAACATCAAAAGAAGTGTGTCAAACGGAACCCGAACAACACGTAAAATACACACACATACCCAAGCCAGGACATTCACTTGGGGCACAAAGTAAACTTGAATAATTATCTTAATTGAAATAAACAGAGAATTAATATTAAATAATTGGAGGCGACTGGCGGCATATTTTCCGTGGTTCTCACATCCAGGGTAATTTTATTTTCCATGACATTATTACCATTTTCTAGTACACGAGATTTAAAGGTAATAAATCAAAATACTTATGAAAAACCATATTTAGTCAATATACGATCGATTATTGACATCTTATGGTACAACCTCCTCACCCCTTCTAGCTGTTGGATCCACCCACTTTTATTTCAATTTTAACCGACATGGGATATCAAGACTAAGTACCAGTACTCTTTTTCTGCTACAATCGAAGTTTTCTTTTACAAGCATAATATTTATTCACGGGCTTTTTGGTCCAGGGAAATTTCTTTCCAAAGGTAATATTATTTCCAGGACATTTCCAGATTTTGTCAAATTCGAGGACATTTCCAGGACCTGGAAAAATGAATTTGTTATGTTCCTGGATGCACGGGAACCCAGATTTTAGCAAACAATTAAACGGTGAATAAACTTAATGTAAACCTTATGGAGTCAAATGCTCAGCAAACTGGTAATGTGTGTGTAAATGCCAGTCAGCTTTCTGACAAGGAAGACATGTGCTATAGTTATTGGAGTGTGTCACTATATTTGTATCCCAATTCAATGGATTGCCTTTGTTTGTGTAACAGTTATTGGTGTGTCTTTGTTTGTGTCACAGTTACTGGTGTGTTTTTGTTCAGTCACATTTATCTGGGTGTTTGACTATGTTTGTGTCACAGTTGCTGGAGGGCCTTTGTGTAACAGTTACTGGTGTGTCTTTGTTCAGTCACATTTATCTGGGTGTTTGACTATGTTTGTGTCACAGTTGCTGGAGGGCCTTTGTGTAACAGTTATTGGTGTGTCTTTGTTCAGTCACATTTATCTGGGTGTTTGACTATATTTGTGTCACAGTCACTGGAGGGTCTTTGTTTGTGTCACAGTTACTGGTGTGTCTTTGTTCAGTCACATTTATCTGGGTGTTTGACTACGTTTGTGTCACAGTTGCTGGAGGGCCTTTGTTTGTGTGACAGTTACTGGTGTGTCTTTGTTCAGTCACATTTATCTGGGTGTTTGACTATATTTGTGTCACAGTCACTGGAGGGTCTTTGTTTGTGTCACAGTTACTGGTGTGTCTTTGTTTGTGTCACAGTTACTGGTGTGTCTTTGTTTGTGTCACAGTTACTGGTGTGTCTTTGTTTGTGTCACAGTTACTGGTGTGTCTTTGTTTGTGTCACAGTTACTGGTGTGTCTTTGTTTGTGTCACAGTTATTGGTGTGTCTTTGTTTGTGTCACAGTTACTGGTGTGTCTTTGTTTGTGTCACAGTTACTGGTGTGTCTTTGTTTGTGTCACAGTTACTGGTGTGTCTTTGTTTGTGTCACAGTTATTGGTGTGTCTTTGTTTGTGTCACAGTTACTGGTGTGTCTTTGTTCAGTCACATTTATCTGGGTGTTTGACTACGTTTGTGTCACAGTTGCTGGAGGGCCTTTGTTTGTGTGACAGTTACTGGTGTGTCTTTGTTCAGTCACATTTATCTGGGTGTTTGACTATATTTGTGTCACAGTCACTGGAGGGTCTTTGTTTGTGTCACAGTTACTGGTGTGTCTTTGTTCAGTCACATTTATCTGGGTGTTTGACTACGTTTGTGTCACAGTTGCTGGAGGGCCTTTGTTTGTGTGACAGTTACTGGTGTGTCTTTGTTCAGTCACATTTATCTGGGTGTTTGACTATATTTGTGTCACAGTCACTGGAGGGTCTTTGTTTGTGTCACAGTTACTGGTGTGTCTTTGTTCAGTCACATTTATCTGGGTGTTTGACTATGTTTGTGTCACAGTTGCTGGAGGGCCTTCGTTCGTGTGGCAGATATTGGTCACAGTTATTGGTGCGGCTATGTTTCCATCACAGTCACTGGCGTATCTTTGCGTCAGTCACAGTTACTGGTGAACCAATGTTTGCGTTAAAATTTTTGGTCGACCTTTTTGTCACAGTTATTGGTGGTGTATGGCCATCTCTGTGTCACAGTCACAGGTGTTCCTCTGTTTTGGTAACAGTTATTCTACACCTCAGAGTGGCAGCATACATAATGTTAGACATACTGACGTCTAATTCATGCCAATATCTGGTGTGATGGGATCGGCGAGAAAGAATGTGCAACACAAAGCTATTATCAATAAGATTATAATATAGATTTTAGCCAGATTTGAAGCTACTTAGACCAAAGAAATGTGGATGCTGAGGGGACAGACGTATGAGGAAGTTGAGGGGACAGACGTATGAGGAGGCTGAGGGGATGGACGTGGTCGGAGAGATTATTCTATTCAACTTCGTTACTAGTCTCATCCCATCCCATACGAAAGCCTTTAACTAGTGGATGAAACATACCCAGATACAAGCAACGGTGAGATTCGATCCCGTGACTCGGGGGTCTGCGGTGCAATGCGCAGCCAACTGCATCATGGGTGAAGCCCACTAAGTGAGCCGAAGATCTGTATATTACTATTTCTATTTTAATCATTCCTTACTATTGAGACACACAGATGATATACACTCTCGGTAATAAATACACATGGCTTATCACTATATACACAAGCACAAAAGATATTATAGCAAAATACATCGACGTAACATAACAATAACAAAAACATCATTTTAAATCATTCCACACAGACCAAGAAAAAAAAGCATGCTGGTTACCAATCACAGCAATAAATTTATGTCTCTCCACTTTAACATAAATCTCTTTATGAAATTAAAAATAATTAGGTGTATTTGTTGTGAAAAATAATGACTAAACTTTTACTTTACGCTTGGCTCCGATAGATTCAACGATAATAATAAAAGGATACATCCCTTTGTCATCTTGCCTTATATTTACATATCTAACCCAGTTAAGACAGATTAAATGGGCACTCGCATCTTAATATTTATTATATCAAATAGTATAACCCTGAGTTGTTATAAGATGATAATAAGTTCTAGCCAAGTATCAGTAGTGTTAACTGCTGGATCTTCTGATGGGATCATTTCAGCTGATCTTTGCCACCTTTTACCATGTGTCAGTAGTGTCAGTAGTGTTAACTGCTGGATCTTCTGATGGAATCATTTCAGCTGATCTTTGCCACCTTTTACCATGTGTCAGTAGTGTCAGTAGTGTTAACTGCTGGATCTTGTGATGGGATCATTTCAGCTGATCTTTGCCACCTTTTACCATGTGTCAGTAGTGTCAGTAGTGTTAACTGCTGGATCTTGTGATGGGATCATTTCAGCTGATCTTTGCCACCTTTTACCATATGTTTTAATCTTTCCAAATGAAGCAGAGCTCTAAAAGGACAATCAGAGAGAAAACAATAGTAAGTATATCTTATATGAAAAAGGCATAAATATGTCAAATGAATATTGTGTGAGTGAGTGAGTGAGTGAATGATTTCTATACGCTGAGTACTAGTCACAACTGGAACACAGCAGTGAGAGACGACACCCTAGAAGAACATCCCACAAACTTGGTTATCTTTATTCAACATGCGATTACCTTCTCTGGTGGTTTACAACACAGTCCTATATTGGACTACAGGAGTACCTGGATTCAGTGACTGACCGACGCAAACAAAACATCTGACTGATAAATAAGATGATTGGGCTGATTGTTTTCATTGTGGAATGAAACACCCCACGGACGCAAGAGAGAGTCGAGTTCAATCCAGTGATCTGGAGTACAGTACACTCCCAGATCTCAGATAGGGATATCCAAAATCAAAAAAATAATAGAATTCTATGATAGGTCATGTTTTAGGTCAACTAAATATTACCCAAACATGACCTAATTAAAATATAACTGGTAATAAACATCAGCGATCAGAAATATTATCTGTAGTAAAAGTGATCACATTTTGATATCTTAAATTATATACTCGACCGAACCAAACTAGAAATACATTACTACTAATGCCATATTTCTTTCGAGTGTTCACTCAATCATAACCCGACACAGGCTTGTTTCCACATCACTGGTTTGCTTGCTTGATCCTTTTTGTCTGTAGACTTAACACTGTTTGATTTTTGTTATTTACCTTTGTAATGAGTCACCACCATGTTGTGTGGCTGATTCCAGGAGATTCTTTGTAGCCGGAGACATCGCATCATCAGTGGATATCTGAGTCTACACAATGAAAACAAAATGGTTAAAAGCATTTGAGTGTGAAGTGTAACACACACACACACACACACACATTGGGGGTCAACTTAGTATGATGAATTTCTCATGTTGGACACACTGACAATGGCAAAGTTTGTGCCAAATTTTCATATCTCACAAAAGTGAAACGCCGACATTGTTAGCAGCAATCGTTTCTCACCACACTGTACAATTCATTCCAACAAATAATGTAGATAAGAATGTTGATTATCTACATGGAAACATAGGACAACAATTGCAATAAAAAAGGTTCTCCCAACTGTTAAAATCCATTTAATTTTAGCAAAATCGATTTATTAAACAATTTATTAATAGCAGCCGATTTAGTAAACTCTGTGTCATATTTGTACTTTTATTGTTTGCTTATCATCGTACTATTTCTGGCTTCTACAGTAATTAGTTTCCCTGTTATTGCATTAATCTAATGTTCATCTGTATGTGTGTGTGTGTGTGTGTGTGTGTGTGTGTGTGTGTGCATGCTTGCCTGTGTGTTAAACTTGTGTTAAATGATGTTTGTTTACTGAACTAAAATATCATACCTGCACACACGCACACAATTTTTACTTCTTGCCATAAAGATATGTGGAACACTCAGTTAAGAGTTTTATTATTTTCATTGTTAAAGGGAGAGTCCACCTTCATTTCAAATTTTCAGGACTAAAACAGCTATACTCACAAATATAATAAATAATGTCAAAATGTGTAAACGATCACCCACATATTAAATAATCCAGTACAAAGTGCTGATTAATTGACTTTTAATGGCCTGTGGGCGTCGACATTTTGATGCTAGACAGAGACCGGAAGCTTCTGAATGTTGATGTCACTTCAACGCATCCAGTTGACCTGAAGTCTGTAGAGCCAGTACAAAGGCATGTAAACAAGTGTGAGCAAAGAATTATTCCAGAAAATAACGCAACTACGTTGTTAAAATTACGTCATGAATGACATACAACCATATATCAGTTTGAGCCAGAAGGAACCTGACAAGAGGAAGATGATTCAAAATGGCTCAGATATTAACACTAAAGAGAAACTATAATCCGCGTCAGTATAGAGATCACCAATGTGATGTCAGAGGATTTCAGTTTTCTCTTTCCCACCTTCGAATCTGACTTCCGGTGCAGCTGTAATGGCGGCCCTCCAGTAATTTGGATTATTTCCCTATATCTATGATATCAGGTATATTTTGTGATTATTATTATTGTGGAATTTTTGGTTACTGTTCTAAGCATTATATATTTAAAAACTATTTTCTGAGGGTGGACTGTCCCTTTAACACAGTCCAGTTCCTGCAACATTAAATGCACAATCACCATATGACTTGAGCTGAGACACTGGCACCTGCAATAATATCTGCCTGGATGACCTGAGTTTTCAGGATGACATTTTAATGGACGCCAGTTCACACAGGTATTCTGGTGCCATATCATTAATAGATTTATAAGTTATTAATAAAATCATAAAATGGATACAATGTCTAACAGGTAGCCAATGTAGTGTTTGAAGAATTACGGTGATATGATCATATTTTCGAGTATTTGTCACTATGAGAGGGGCACTAATTGGAATTTAAGTCAATGACAGAGAGCTGCCACACCATCACATTACCTGCACCATAGCATCCTGGCTGCTGGCAGATTTCTTCATCTTCTGATCATGCGTCTCTGCGAGTAATGAATCCACGTCAGTTATACTCTGCATTGTAAACAACATATTTTTCAGGGCTTCCATCGTGCCAGACTTCGCGGTATTGCTATTCGCCAGACACTGTAACTCGCTTCTGTTGAAATGCTGCAGAAAAACAAATCTCCATTAAAGTGTGTACTTCATTTCTTACAGATGTACGACACATCGGCAATTTGACTGACAGTTTTAGCAAAATAACAGGTTGGTCTGGGGATTTGACTATCCGACCAGTGTCTAATTGATAAATATTCTCCAGGTGTAAATAACTTATTTCCTGATATGACCTTGACATGCCCCAGATCCCTGCCATAACAGCTAGTCTATAACTTTGACCAAATTGGCTTTAGTGGATCAAAAGGAAATAAATCTAATACCATAACAGTTAGTACTGAGACTGTTACTACTACTATTACAGTTGGGCCCCATTATAACATGGTGGTTGAGGTCCATAACCTGTCGACCGTATTATAGGTAGACCGCGAAGTGAGACAGGTGGTGGGGGATAATAGGGAGTCCATGTATTCACTCCAATGAGTGGGTCCGCTGTATGAACAGTACCTGGTTTTTATCATCATGATTATCTTTACACTCATTCAGAAACCTGTCCACAATACCACCTCGTATATGGTGATAATCTGTATTAGTCAAACTGCTATCTATTGACGAGAGATCTGGAGCTGAAGTGTGTCGTCTGTTATAAAAAAAGGATTATTATTATTATTACAGCTAACTGTCAGAGAATCATATTTCAAAGAGAATTAAATATAATTGAGTTAATCAACAGTTTGGATATTTCATCCTTCATCGCAATACCGTAACACAGGAGGCTGTGCTATTATAAATAATTCGGTCACTGGCTTATAATACTTTAATGTTTTGTTTACAGAGTAAAAATGAATACGTTTTGTAATTACTCATGCTTGAATGAATAAATAAATTATGGTTCTGTTTGAACTCCCTACAGAAATAAGATGATCTGCTGCTGATTAGCTGATGAATAAAACTTCCTACGCATACTAGTAATGCTGGGATTCAATCCCATATCCTAAAGGTCTATATTACAACATGTTACCAACTGTGCCATGGCAGTCTCCTTTTGGGAAACAAAAACATGGATGTAACATGTGACTGAGGAACAAATTATATTAGATATTATTATATTATTAAAATATTATTTTCACTAGTAATAAAAATTACCTAAATGGTAAACCAGGCCAAGGTTTGTGTGATGTGTCTGATGTTGCAACTGAACCAATGTGACCCAAACAGGGTGATGTTATATTGCTAGGGAGACCTGTAAATAAAAAATTATCTATAAGTGTATATATATATATATATATATATATATAGTGAGAATCCATTAATCTGGACATCATTTATCAAAGCAAATCCACCTTCTGACACATTATTGTCTGTGATGGATTTAGCTCCATTATAAATGACTCTTTAATCTGACAAAATGTGTGATCTTTCCAATGAGCAGATGATGAGTTAATCTGATGGACTAAGTGACTCGAGTATTTCTTTATAATGTCTGTAATTAACAAACATCAAAATTATCAATGGCTTCAATGCCGTTCCATATTATTTTTTTCTGGTCATTTATTCTGTCATAATTGCTGAAAATAAATAAATACACCACAAGATTATAAGTGTCATTGTGGTTCCAATGGATGATGTGTATTATTTTTGTTACACACAACGGCATATCTTTATGAGTTAAAAATGTGTGAGACACACTACTGGTATGTCATGGACTTGATATTCCAACATTCTCGTTTATCTGACATATTATCATGTGACAAACCTCGTCAGATCAACGGATTATGATTGTATATATATATATATATATATGTGTGTGTGTGCTTATGTGTGTGCTTTATTACACAAATCACAATATATTTGCTTTTAGTGAAGCTAATCAAATTTGTACACAGTCTCCAGACAAACCTGTACTGGATACCTACGTGTGTCCATGTGTATGATATCCTGTAGCTCTGTGTATCCAGTTCCAATGCTACTGGATCTGTCCTCAATGTCCTGAACTAACTCCCTCAAGTAATCCTTGTGATCTGTCCTAATCACATCCTGACCTATACTAGTCACTCCCTCTGTTCTGGATCTCCATGGCCTCGCTGTAAAACCATGTACCTCCTTTGATGTGGTCACCCCGACTAGTGGCTCTGTCCTTTTGTCATCGCTTGCAAAAATGCCCAAATCCTGGCTGACAGAACTAGCCTTTTCCACGGCCCTATACAGGTATTTTGAAGGCAAATCGGGTTTCCCTGCATCACGAGAGTTTTCCATTTGAATATTTGTGCCCTTTCTTAGGCAGCCATTTTCCACGCTGCCTGCAGTATTGGTTGTACTGTGTACAGATGACAAGCTACTGATGTACAGTTTATCAGCTTCAAAATTACCACGTGATGGTTTGATCGGTGTGCTACTCAGTCGACCTGAGGCAGAATAAGACCTCACATGACAACGATTTTTATGAAGGGCTGATTCTCTGCTGAGTGCCTGGCTTGATCGTAACATGGCCGAAGAAATGTCATCAGTTGTAAAACTCGTTTTCTGGGCACCGCAAGGACTTTTTGTTGGTTTTAAAATGCCGCCCATTTTTATATATGCTGGAAGCGGAGGTTTAGAGTGGTCAGGAATTTCTGGAATGTTGGTATTTGATTTCGTACTCAACTGAGTACCTGTAATGTCAAATCGGAGTTGTTTTCTTGGTGAACTTGGACATAAAAAGGAAGACTGCTCTGAGGTCTGAGTAAGATCTGGCTTCGGGGTGAATAGAGAAGTATATGTGTTGGTCCATGGCTCTGGGCTGTGGCCCTCTGGTATTATGAAACAAAAAGATAATTAATGCATCATTACATGCGTAGACCATCACACACACACACACACACACACAATCAAGTTTATCCTTATTGCTATACGAGGCATTGTTTTATGAATACTTACTTCATGGAAAAATTTCCCTTCCAAAAAGTAACACAAAATTCTAGTTTCTGAAAGATTTGCCAGATTCAGTAACCAACCATTTAAAGATCCTCCACAATATATAATCTAGATTACTCTGGTTTTTTGTTTTATTTTTACATTAATCTTCAAATTCAGTTTGACAATGATATCCACCGACGTATCTTCCTCAACGATCGTCTGGCCCACAACAATGTTTTCTATAATATATTCTTCCTTTAGTTGAGATTTCACAATCTCCAATAGTTTTGCTTTCTTGGGGCTTTATAATTTTCTTTTGATCGTGAATCGTCAGCAAAAAATAAACAATAGAAATGTCACAGTCAGCCTAATCCAAGATGGTGACAGGTTAGTCCAATTATTTCATTTATTTCTATTGTAAATCATTCTTCAAGTCTAGAAATCTTGTAAATTATAACTAATTATAACTCCCCACTCATCGAGGAACACATAAATAGTTGGAACTTTGCGGATAAAAATTATCACCATGATAAGGCTACAGTGCACATATTCTTTTATCGGCACTAGCCAGATTTTTTAAGTCGTGGTAGCCTAATCCATTTCCACACGGTGTTCAGGCGGGTCGGCACACAATAATAATAAAAAGTAAATTTTATTTCCCTATGGCGGGTTTCAGCTGTGACCAACAGCTTTGTAAAACAAGTATTCAAAAAACAATGGGCCTGAGTGAAATTATTAAATTACAGTTATAGTAGAGTTTTATTTTGGTTTACAGATGAACAACATTATATCAAAACAAAATGATCTTCAATAAGTAAAACCTTTCTATTAAGGACAGTCAACTGACTAAGATACATATTTGGCTTTGGTTTGTCTGATATTAACCAATTGTTCCTACATAAAAACCTTCGCAACTAAATTGACATTATTACAACATATTAATACAGATCTGTGGTATATATATGCCAAATATAGTACTGTAATAACTGAAAGACGGTACATTACAGTAATAGGACATGCTATACAGCCTATACCTCTCTCTGTCATATTACACTACAGTAATATTTGGCACACATCACAATATGAACAGTGTCAGATATTCCCTTACAGCAACAAATGACACATATCAACTATTCCCTTACAGCAACAAATGACACATGTCAACTATTCCTTTACAGCAACAAGTGACACATATCAACTATTACCTTACAGCAACAAATGACACATGTCAACTATTCCTTTACAGCAACAAGTAACACATATCAACTATTACCTTACAGCAACAAATGACACATGTCAACTATTCCTTTACAGCAACAAGTGACACATATAAACTATTCCCTTACAGCAACAAATGTCAACTATTCTAATACAGTAACAAAAAATTTAACAATAAATTTACCTTCTAGATCTTCGACCCAATTAGGTACTGTGATGTTCGTTTCCTTCTTATCACTATATAACTGGGTCAGTGTGTCATCGGCTGTCACATGACATCTCTTATAATGACTGTTAGTAAAATCAATTAAAAACAGGATGATAAATATTATAGCACAATAACATAATGTGTCCTGATCTGAAACATAGTGTTATAGTCATCTACCGTATATACTCGTGTATAAGTCGATTTTTTGGGTGGGGAAAAGGGAGCTCTCAAAAGTACCTCGACTTATACGTGCATCATATTTCCTACCAGCTGAACAAAAGAGGTTTTCGGCCATCCTTGACAAATAACACTACTGTGTGACTATAGGACTGAACCCAATAAAAGCCAGAGTTGGAATAAAATCGTCACATCACTGCCTACTAACCCATTATTATTCAATAAATAACAATTATTTTTCACCAAACTGTTATTTGGATCTCACAAACATGCCAGTCTTTATTTAATAGTACTTGATAGTCACTTGCTGTCAACTACCAGTACTTCCAGATGATTAACGGAATATAGGAATCACTGTTCACATCACAAACCTTGCTCGCCACTTGCTGTGAAACAATTAATTAATAACAATTAATTAAAAACAATTAATTAATAATGCTTGCCAGTTGAAGTTAAGATCAGGCCTGTTTCGTGTGACAAGTTTGTTTATTAGTTATAACATCAAAGTAAAATCCATGTGTGTGTGTCCCTGCTGGTGAAGAAATTGATAGGCCTATTAATATATTTACAACACACTTGTTGACACCATGAGTTTGAAACAACTGAGACACCTTTTTGAGCGAATGACGACAATGATTAGGATTTTGAGGTATTTTAAGCCAATACTTGACCTTGACTTATACAGTGAGCATATGCCAGAGGAAAGAATTACAGGGTCAAAAATAGACCGCAACTTATCTGCCGGGTCGACTTATACAAGAGTATACACAGTATGAAGAAAAAAGGTAGTTACTGATGTGATTAAACAATACTTCATTTGAATTGAAAAAGTATGTTTTTTAAAATTATTTTGTAACATCATGGAAATCACACACACACACACAATAAGAGAGAGGGAGAGTGTTCATATGTGATTTACTAAGTGTCACTGTGTTTGTGCATATGTGTGTATGTGTGAGTGAGTGTGTTACCTATCTCTCCTCCTCCTGGTTGGCGACTGTGGAGCAGAATGGTAACAGCTGAATGTGTCATTATTACTCAACCACAATGATGTGTCCTTTGATGCAAAATCCACTGATGAATCCGAATGATAGCCACTCCGTCTATCATCATCATCATTATGTGATGACAATCCAGCACAAACATCACCAACTGACCGATGTCGGGGATGATGATGACGCGTGATATCGAAGTACCTCTCACCAGCAGTAGAGTAGTGCGCGGATGACACCTCACCATCCCCTATGTGACCCTGTGGTGTCAGCCGTCGAGTTCAGTTTGCTGCCGTATGTCGAGACATCTTGTTTATTTTGTAAAGTATCAAATTGTTGGGTTGGTAGCTTTCTGCTCAGTGCAGGTCTATCAGCACCTGAGTAGAATGATGTGAAGAGATGAGATGAGGGTGTCTGTATTACTGAAAAGAATATTTCTTCACATTATAACAATAAAATACAAATAATAATAAACTTCTATAGCGCCAATATCCTCGAAAAGAATCGAGCTCAGTAGCGCGTTTAGCGCAGAAGTTAGGTAATCTCACTGTGAAGGTATGATACAAAATTCATCAACAAATGATCAGATGAAGTGGAAACTTAGGAAGGATAAGAGAGCCTGAAAAGGTCAGTTTTAAAATGGTGATGGAAAAGAAACGATGCTATTTGATGACTTAACATGTTCAGGTAGTGAGTTCCAAAGAGTAGGGACAGTAACTGAAAAGGGAAAATAACAACACACATACACACACACACACACGTATACCTTAAAGAGACATATAAAATGTTAGGATTTATCTTGTTTGGTGTGTGTGTGTGTTCTTATTTTCCCTTGAATTTTATTGTAAAATCTTCCAGCTTTGATCCATATCACATCGGCGATAAATAAACTTTTTGTTGTCCATTATGATATGCTGTGGTCAATTTATGATTGGGTTTTGATAATGGTAGGAGATTCCCCCATAATCCTAATTTGCATACATATATAAATGATGTGCAATAGACCGATTCAATTACCCCTGGCACCACCATGTGGCTGAATTTCACACCATGGTCTCTCGAGTTAGAAGTCTAGGAATCACTGTGTTGCATGACGATTTATGCGTGTAGTGGCCGATAAATGTCTTACTGAAAAAGTTTATATAGCCTATTTACGAACTATATTTGGATTTTATTTATAGTCAATTAAGGTTATGGGATCTCTAGATCATAATTTGGCATTTAATAGGAATGACATAGACTTTATTTAATAGGTATATGCCACTAAACTAAGTAATGTTCAGCATGGTTTGCGTGACTGTCATGGTCCGGCCTGTCTAGTTCAAACTTATTTTTTGTAGAACTTTTGACATGATGATGTGAATGGATAAAATCAATGATCAAATAGATTATAATTCATTGGGTGATTCCTATTACTGTAACATTGATATTTATGCATGATATCTTGTATTGAAAGTGAACTGTTTTATTTTCTGAATCAGCCATTCGTGCAATGTTTACTACATGTAAATGTCAAGGGTGTTAACATGCTAATGTAATAACATTTTTTATTTAATAATATACAGGTGATACATATATAATTGGTTCCCAGGTACAAGTAAAAATAATAGTTCCAAAAAACTTGCAAATTGCCCTTTACATCAACAGTAAATATTAAAAAATCTTTGTTAAAATCAGTTTACATTCAGCTAAAAGCTTGATTTTAAAATAATGTATTTACTCCATCCATGTTAAAAAAATCCCCTACGAATCAACACGAACAAGGGTCCTCTCATAAAACTAAAAACAAATTAGATACAACAACTGATGATTTGTATATTTTCAGATTTAATGGGACTCCTCTGGACTAATTTGAAACAGTTGTGGCTGTATTTGTCGCCCCTCTAGTTGGAGTGGGCCTTTTAAATACATTTTTTAGACATGGGGGGGGGTGTATTTACATAATGAAGGGGCCCCAAATTCTATTAACCTAGGGACCGCTTAAGGCCTAAATCCGGCCCTGTAGAGCGACCTAACATTCAAGAGGATCTTGGTCCCCAGATGTAGATGGGTTGGAGGAAGTTGGGATGGAGGACGTAGGAGTTGGGGATTATAGGCACAATGATGGTGGTTTGAAGTTGGATGTTGATTTGGAGGAGAAATTAACTGGTAGACTTTTGAAACTTTATATGTATTATTATTGTTCCTTTTTTTAATCTGACAGTCAGACATGTATATTTTCTCTATTTGAGCTAAATAAAGTTTTGTTCTTGTTGGGGTGTAAACTGTTTTATTTTGCCACCAGTCAGTGTGATTGTTGGTTCACAAATACCTCGTATTACTTGAAATATACCTGAGAATCACTCCCAAAAGATCCAATCCAAAATTTTCTTCAGGGGGGGGGGGGGCTTATGGCATAGCTGTGTCATTCATCTGGAAAAATTGGTCTGCTTAATCATTGGGTTATATCTTGATAAGTATTGTGTTAAATCCTTTGGAAAGACACAATCGTTCAGCTGAAATACTAGTCTCAATCTCCGGGTAATATGAAATAATTTGCTGGAAGATTTCCGGTATTTACTGTTAGTGAAAAGTTGCCATCCCCTATGAGTATGAACAGTGGGCGCTATAAATGTTTCTAACCCGAGACCGCAGTTGGTAACGGATGCAACACATTTCGACTGGACCAGTCTTTTTGAGAATGTATATTATTACAGTTAACCAAAAATACAAATTAATTCAATTAGGTCACAAAACTACATGTAAATGTTATTAAAGATAGGTCTTAAGCCAGACTGCGATGTTAGTTAGGTTATATTAAAGTTTAACGATGATTCACTGATGAATGAATAGACTAACAAGAAATATTTTATATCATATTTTACAAAAACAAAAGGCAACAAATCTGTCTAACACATACCAGGTTGTTGTCGTCGTTTTAGTTTTTCATACGATGTGTCAACAATCTTTCGAACATTTAAATACTGCTGCAACTCCTCCTGAACACTTCTGTCCTTGGAATTCTCTGACACCAAGCCGGAATCTAAAGTACCTCGTATTAATAAATTGTCAAGGTCTTTTTCATATTTTGCTCTCATCTTCCACGAAACATCATCACCAAAGTGATTTCCTATATAAGCATCAAGAGCCATGGATGCTGAGGGACAGTCAGTGCTTCTGTAAGCCGCATGCACATCAAATGACATCTTACCGTATCCATGACAACTATGTGTTGACAAGTATGGCGTACCATCTAGAAGGGTGTTTCCCAACAGATGATCCATACTTTGAAACAATGAGTTTGCTGTCATGGTGACTCACTATGTGCTACATTATGACCCAGACACGGAGACTGAAAAAGTAACAAACTACAAAATTAAATCTGTGGCTTTTATAACACACAAAAACAAAACACAGTAAGTGGGTAACATTTGAAATTAAGTGATTTAAAAATGTATTTCATTCAGAAAAAAAGGCCAATATATAATACACAGTCATATGATAATGTAATACACAGTCATACGATAATGTAATACACAGTCATATGATAATGTAATACACAGTCATACGATAATGTAATACACAGTCATATGATAATGTAATACACAGTCATACGATAATGTAATACACAGTCATATGATAATGTAATACACAGTCATACGATAATGTAATACACAGTCATACGATAATGTAATACACAGTCATACGATAATGTAATACACAGTCATACAATAATGTAATACACAGTCATATGATAATGTAATACACAGTCATACGATAATGTAATACACAGTCATATGATAATGTAATACACAGTCATACGATAATGTAATACACAGTCATATGATAATGTAATACACAGTCATATGATAATGTAATACACAGTCATATGATAATGTAATACACAGTCATACGATAATGTAATACACAGTCATATGATAATGTAATACAGAGTCATACGATAATGTAATACACAGTCATATGATAAAGTAATACATAGTCATACAATAATGTAATACACAGTCATATGATAATGTAATACACAGTCATACGATAATGTAATACACAGTCATATGATAATGTAATACACAGTCATACGATAATGTAATACACAGTCATATGATAATGTAATACACAGTCATATGATAATGTAATACACAGTCATATGATAATGTAATACACAGTCATATGATAATGTAATACACAGTCATATGATAATGTAATACACAGTCATATGATAATGTAATACACAGTCATATGATAATGTAATACAAAAAAATAAACAGTCATATGATAATGTAATACACAGTCATATGATAATGTAATACACAGTCATACGATAATGTAATACACAGTCATATGATAATGTAATACACAGTCATATGATAATGTAATACACAGTCATACGATAATGTAATACACAGTCATAATGTAATCATTTAAAATACACAGTCATATGATAATGTAATACACAGTCATATGATAATGTAATACACAGTCATAGATAATGTAATACACAGTCATAGATAATGTAATACAAGTCATATGATAATGTAATACACAGTCATATGATAATGTAATACACAGTCATATGATAATGTAATACACAGTCATACGATAATGTAATACACAGTCATATGATAATGTAATACACAGTCATAATAATGTAATACACAGTCATATGATAATGTAATACACAGTCATATGATAATGTAATACACAGTCATACGATAATGTAATACACAGTCATAATAATGTAATACAAGTCATATGATAATGTAATACACAGTCATAATAATGTAATACACAGTCATATGATAATGTAATACACAGTCATATGATAATGTAATACACAGTCATAGATAATGTAATACACAGTCATATGATAAAGTAATACAAGTCATATGATAATGTAATACAAGTCATATGATAATGTAATACAAGTCATATGATAATGTAATACACAGTCATAGATAATTAATACACAGTCATATGATAATGTAATACACAGTCATATGATAATGTAATACACAGTCATATGATAATGTAATACACAGTCATACGATAATGTAATACACAGTCATATGATAATGTAATACACAGTCATATGATAATGTAATACACAGTCATATGATAAAGTAATACAGAGTCATACAATAATGTAATACACAGTCATATGATAATGTAATACACAGTCATACAATTATGTAATACACAGTCATATGATAATGTAATACACAGTCATATGATAATGTAATACACAGTCATATGATAATGTAATACACAGTCATATGATAATGTAATACACAGTCATACAATTATGTAATACACAGTCATACGATAATGTAATACACAGTCATATGATAATGTAATACACACACAGAGATATATAGCTAAAAAGAAAGGTGTCCATAAAGAACAGTCATAAATAATGTAATTAAAGTTGATACAAAATTTATTGTTGACCAATTAAGTGTTTATTTGTGGTCCAGTAACAATACAATAATCACTTTTGTGCACATCGTAGGCTAAGTGGGACCAGCAACCTCCAAAGGTAATGCAGTGAAGTCGAAGATGAATCACCCTCTAGATATGCCAACACCTGAGATTCGAACTCAGGTGGTAGTGATCTGTGGTCCAATGCGCTACCAACCAGACCACGGAGGTACCCTCAGTAACAATACAAAATCTTACTGTTCAGTGCATATAGTGACCCCATGATCTGCTCTGTTTGTAATGGACAAATTTGTGAGAAAATTAAATGGTAAATTAATTTGTGGATTTAAATTGTTTGTAGGAAACTTCAATTCCAATTTATCAATTCCATTTTTTTAAATAAGCAATTCCAAACAAAAATAACAAGCAACGTTGTTGAACCAAATTGAAAAAAAATCATGATTATAATTGCTATTTTGGCCACTTAGACAGCAAAAAACCAGGGTTGGCTGATAAAAACCACGGTTTTAACCGCCTTAGTCAATTCTCAAAAAGGCGGTCAATAATGGTTAATAAAAAAAATTCCAAAGATTCTTGTTATATGATAGATTCTGAACAACAAATATAATTTAAAATACATAAAACATGTATGATATGCCACCACACCATAAAATAAAAGCGGTTTTAACCAGTATTGACCACTGGTCTGGTTAATACTCTTATTGATCTTTTTTGCCAACCTTGCCAAAAACAGGTTTGCCATGATGGTTTTAACAATTTTTTACCAGGCATAACAATACTTGCCAACCCTAAATAGTTCCAATGCCAAGGTTCGAAGCCTAGGATTGACTGGTCATTTTGATAGTAATACAGCAGAAGTGGATATGTTTCGTAGTAAGATACAGCATAATTTATTCGGCCACTAGTTCCCTGTATTTCCTGCTACTCTGTGACATATACTGACTTTCAAGGAAACAGGTAATCTTGCATTAAACATTTTTATGTATAAATACTATAATATTGCTTCTATATCCATAAACCAGAAAGATATATAACATTACTATTTCAGTTCACATGAGGTCTGGTGGTCTAGAGGTGAAGCACATTGCACTTTGTGCCAAAGGTCACAGGTTCAATCCCATCAAGGTCAAAAAAATTCCAGGGGTTCATCTTTCGGCTCACAACCACATTAAATGGCGCTGCTGTCTCCACTGAATTGATTAAAATAAAGGGGACGTTAAAGATCACCTGAGGATGTAAAACACTCTGGCAGTGGCCACCCTCTGGGTATTTCGGGTCCATCTTTCCATACTGCTCCCCTGTTTCTGTGAGTGGTGGTGGGGGGTGCCGGTTGCTTAACCACCAGGCCACAGGAGCTCACTGAATGATGACTTCCATATTTATACATAAAAGCTGGACTGATCAAAGGATTAACTTGATTACAATTGTGCAGATTTTCAGCTTCATTTAATTGGAATGGATTTTAGGCTTCCTTTCAACAAAGGACAACTGTTCTTCCTTCATGGCTTCTCATTCAATGCAATTACATCCCTTTTTGACCAATGCATGAGCTTGACCACAATTAAAAACTTTAATTGTTTAAACCAAATAATCCGTGTTTCTTTTATATTTTATCACACATTTTCACGTACATACAAACAGACATACATTTTCAATTACATTTACTAACAAATGATGAATATTGTATACAAAACCTTAAGATTAAGAAAATATAGCTGCACTTCAGTATTTTTTTCAAAAAATAAAAAGGGTGTTTTTGTCGATTTCCTTGTTAAGAGGGGGAACATTCCAATATTTTGTATCCTTTATTATTAACAATGTTCAGATATTGGTGGGTGGGTTGCTGAGTTCTTTAAGCAGAAGAACAGAATATATACAATTTATTGCTTTGATATAAAGAATTTTTTATTAAATATGCCCACTAGTTCCTGTAATTATGTAGACAAAGGTGTGAGTATAGCTTTCACCAATGTCTTAATCAGAATAATTATTGAAGCCAATTCTCACGGAAGCGATGACACCGGATATTAATTGTAATTAGGAGTGTATATTCATGATCTGCTTTATCGGAGTTGATACACTCGGCCACAGTTTGTTGCTTTGATATAAACTATAAGACTATAAGTTTATTATGTTTACTATACAAGTGGCGAAATTGGTGGCGAATGTACCTAATCATAAGTGACAAACGGGCTCTACCGTGAGTGGCGAATAGGCCATGAAAACTAGTAAATTTTAGGTGACGAGAAGGCCTCAGTGGGGAGCGTTCCCGTTCCCACTCGGAGTAACCATTACTAGGCATTAGGTAAAAAAGGCGACAAAAACGGAATTGATAAATTTGGAATTGAATTGGAACTGGTAAATTTGATGGGGAATTGACCAAATGGAATTAAGTGGAATTGCCCATGTGGCATGTCAGACGTCTGAGTGTGAAACTGGTGACTGGGCGAGTCACTCACTCACTGGCACACCGCACAGGTGACAGGGAACACACTGTTACACAGTCATTCGTTAAATCATTTGTATACAAAATGAATAAATCATATTAAGTTAAGACTTAAATACTACCAACACTACAATTCTAAAATAAACATTCTCACATACGTACCAAATATAAAGTTACATAATCACAGTTTTAGAGCCTGGTAACTAGATCTAGAATCTATTAGCAATCCCGCTTCACACTTGCACAAGTCACTACAGAATGTTGTTTACAATGGACATACTATTCACTGTACTGATTTAGAAGCAATGGGTTTTTCGGATCGTCTCACATAAATACTTATTAAATTATAACAATTCGTCATGTTCTTATAATTTATCAATTTGTAATTCCCCTTAATATATATATTGATATGAGCAAGAAAGTTTGCCGCTCACTATAACTATAACTCTTATATTGGAATAGCTAGGTGGTGTAATTTTATTTCAAATCTTTCTTCACCGTTCACGAGTGACATGCTCTAACAAAAGATGCAGAGATTGTTTTAGAAATTAGGTTTCTTTCTACAAGTATATTAGAGATCCTTATCAAAACTGAAACCTACAACTTAACATTGTACTGTATTATATTTTTTCACATTACCTGACCAAACAATAAAAAAAATTGTTATTGTCACATCACCCTATCCCTTTTCTTTTGGTATGCCCCGGACTATTTCATTCAACCGGTTTCGCACACCGTGTGAAATGCCTTCTAGCGTCACTATGTGACTATAGCTGCTACTGGTTTAGTGTCATCCCGACGGTCAACACATGTTTTGTAGGTTAATCTGGAGCTGACGTGTTTCACCACACTCATCACACAACAGTAATGTGGCAATCTGAGCCTGATCCTTCCGGATATCGTCCATTTTCGATATTATTATAAACGAAGTGGTTACGTATCCGAGCATCGGAACCCTGTACGGTGTACCAAGGCGTTATAGTTCCGAGCACTCAATGCGCATGCGACAATTATTCCTCGTTTGCTATTACTTCCGCTCAAATATGTCGGCCGAGCATGTAGTTGTTATATTTGGGTTGAAAGTAGAAGATGCTTTTGATAGTTTTGAAGAGGTACAAACGAAAATCAAAGAAATAGACGATCGATAGAATAACGATGTGGCTTTACAAATAATCGGGGTTCCCAGGACCAGGTGTCCTAGAAAACCTGGGATATAACAAATTCATTTTCCCGGTCCTGGAAATGTCCTTGAATTTGACAAAACTCACACGGAAAAAATACTGCCTTTGGAAAAACCCCACTTAGAATAAAAAAAGTGAATAAATAGTATACCCGTAGAAAATAACATTTCCTTGGCTGCGGGAACGATAAAATAATGTTTTTTCTTATAAATGTCAGATTTTCTTTTTAATCTTATTATAATGTCTATTAATAGACTTAATAGAATATCTTTATTAAACACTAGTAGCAGTAATTACAACTAAGCTCCCGTCTCTGACACTGATGCGAGCAGATGAAAAATGATCATGAAATTGCTAAGGTTTATAATAATATTGATGATGCATGGTTCAGATGCTGAATGCTTGGTTCTTTATCACCAACGAACACGATTCCGATGCTCGGATACGTAACAACAGCCTATTATAAATGGCCAAAGATGTGTATTGAAGAAACACTATGGGAAAGCCACTACCTATTCTCGACTTACCATTCTTCCAGGGTGCAATGCGCGCGCATGCGCAAACAACGTAACAACAAGAGCTCGGTGAATGCTAGGTGAATTAATCTATTTGCGATAATCCTAGTGCGTACTATACATCGATCATGACTAAGCATTGCGTAGCTTTCGGATGCACTAATCATAATATGAAACAAGGAAAGAAAGTATCATACCAC
The DNA here is from genome assembly GCA_025642065.1 of Paralvinella palmiformis. Taxonomy (NCBI): domain Eukaryota; kingdom Metazoa; phylum Annelida; class Polychaeta; order Terebellida; family Alvinellidae; genus Paralvinella; species Paralvinella palmiformis. Next base: position 121,639 of record JAODUP010000799.1, on the reverse strand, counting down.
GTGTTTCCAAGAGATGTTGAGCGGAGAAAGCAGTGGTTACAAGCTGTGAAACGGCAAAATATTGATGGTAGTAAATGGGAGCCTTCAAAACATGCTGTGTTGTGCGGAGTGCATTTCATTACTGGTTAGTATATTAACACATGTGAAGTGGAACCATTCCCCATTGGAGCACTTGGTTGTATCACACCCAATCATGTCATCATCCAAGTCACTGTCATTTGCAGCCATCCGACAACAACAATACAGTTTGTCAGACATGACATCAGTGACAGCATGTGTCTGTGAGCAAGATGAGCCATACTGCATGCGACGTGTCAGTAACTCGGGCATCACACACCGCTTGAAAAATGTGCACAGTCTTGGCACCATATCTGAGAGAAACCCAGCATCGCGTGGCACTTCCACAACAACACAGACCACTGATGTCCATAAAACAAAGTCACACATTGACACATTGCACACATACATTTATAATTGTACTTGAGCATAATATGCATGTCCACATTTGAGATTTAGGTCCTTCCCCAAACAAAAAAAGGATCTGCTCTCATCGTATCTAGTGAACTGTTTCTGTGTGTAAAAGGACACTTCACTTCTACCACTCGGCTAGCATGGCAGTCACATCAGGCCAACCCGTCTGGTGATGCTCCAATGTATGGGAATTCCTTGCATAAGCAAAGACCCATCTTGCTGAGCTGGAACTTTGGATGTCCCCCAATGTTGCTGTAAGCTGAAAAGGCATCAGTCTCGTGTTCCTTACCCCACGTAGTTGCAGCATCATGCAAATGCTTACAACTGTCACTGCAGATGCCTTTTACCAGGGATGCAGATGGGTGGTCAAGCCTTGTATGCAATATGACATAATTATATAACTGTAATGACTTCGGAAATAACAACAAATTATATATCAGAAACTGCATATAAAGACAAACTACATAAGCCTCAGGATGCATAAAACGTGAGCGCACAACTAAACAACCGTATCCGGATCCAGAAAGCATTCACCGAGTAATGGCAGACTGGTCACGTAACTTGGACTATGGCGCATTTGTGCTAGCTGAGAATGCGTAAAATTTCGCTACGAATATGGCAATCCGTTGTACGCGGAATTGTGTTCTGCGAACTAGATCTACCTCATAGAACTTCCAATTTTATCTATTTTGTTACTAAATCAGTCTTCTTTGACTAGAAATATACTAAATATCACCTTATCTTTCATTTTCCTTTACTGATTGTTGGAATCGTGGAGTATTATCACCGGCAATGATCGTTAAAATATACAAACAAATCTAGCGTACACACTGGAAAGGAGCGTTGATCCAGACTCTGCGATTAACGAGTCGTGTTTACGACCCGATTGTAGTAGCTCAAAATCCTGCCGCCAGATGTCATTAGCTTAATTGGTAAGGTCTATTGCTCTCCGGATCTAGGCAATCCCTGTTGATTTATTCCAGTCTTTACTCTAATACACGGTTTAAGTTACTTGACTGTCATGGTAGACACAGTTAAAAGTACCTAGATCCGGGACTCGTCAGGATCTCAGCCTTAATTAATCAGTGTTCATGCAGCTTCGGCTAATTAATAATTTAGTTGGTTGATTGATTGATTGGTTTCATTTTATGATCTGATCATGAAACAGGGATAGCACACGAAAGCGTAATTAAACTCTTATTTCCAGCGTGGTCCCTTTTTTATTGAGTGGTTGTTCATAACGCCTCTCCCCCACCAATCGACATATGGAGCCGAAATAGACTGGTCTACCCCGAGAATGGTCGCTACCAGAGTGTATTACGTCATCAGGGGGTATTTAGCATCCCCCTTTAATTTAATCAATCCAGTGGAGACGGCAGCGCCGTTTAACGTGATGAATCTTGGTTACTATATCAACTCGTTTGTCTCAGTATCTCATAATTCTCATTCAGCATACAAAACTCCGAACTCGTGTAGGTGATTTTAAGTCAAGAAAAAATCCATTTTATTCCTTGTTGAAATTTGGGGCAGATCGAGATTCCTGGCTGTCGCCAAATAGGCACAGCCCATTTATTCCTTTAAAATCTGGGAATATAATGGGGAATTTTCCCCCTCAACACCATCGGTGTTGTTGTCCAGTAGACCCACACGGTCACCTGGTCCAATCGCCACTAACTTGGCTGAACAATTCCTAAACATGATTCCCACACATCCAAACCACACCACAAAGACATGAATACAATACAAACAACTATCAAGCAACGAATACCACTAAATCATGTATGCTTCCATTTTGACTACCCACAAGATAGACCCAACCAAACCCCACGGTCACCACATCTATACTCGTGTGTGATCCCAACAATTAGTTGGCTACAAACTCCTAAATGTCACGAACGGGCGATTATTAACCTTTGCCCTAATATCAGTCTAATGGAGAACCATGACTTTACAACGAGACACCTCGATACAAGGATACATAGCTCATTGTATTTATCATATTTTATATTTGTAATTGTATGTATTGAGCGTGTTATGTTTGTCAAATACAATATCGTATTGTATCTCTCCTTGAGTCAGAACTATTCCAATCTTTAAAGGATGATGTTGACGAGGAGCGAATTTCTGGAAATAATTTATTATAAGTTCATGATTTGGATATTATTACAAGCAGTTGAATCAAATATGACGTACTCTGTGTCAATTATAAACACGCGTAATACGTATGTACATACACTCTGGAATCATACAAACGGTTGTAGGAAAAAATGGCACCTGGTGAAAATGGCAAAAAAGTCTTATACATGTTTTTTATTTGATTTTCTTTATAAGGTGTATTTTAATATTTAATATATTGTTTGAGATAAAGCAAACTGTAATTTGGCAATAGAGTAATTAGCTTTTATGTATACATGTACTTCTAAAAATGTAGCTTCCCTAATTATTACTTGAGTGTCAACCAAGTGAATGAATAAATGTGAATGAAAAACACTGCAAATTAGTTAATAGTCTGATTTACCCGTAGATTTTTAGTGTGTGAAGGAATCATAAAGTTGATAATACACATGTACATGTGTATGTAAATGTATTTATGTTCATTGAAATGCACAAAAAAATACAAATATTTTTTTTTCAATCCAGTAAAGTATACAAAAAAACAATGATGCCATTATTTCCAATTTCTCACTTTGCCATTTTTTGGGGTGCCACTTTTTCAGGTTCCATTTTGCTCAGTACTCCCATACAAACAGCATATGCAAATGACTAGCTTTAGTCTGGATTTCAGGAGCATCCGGTCTGTGCGCGTCTACCTTCAACCAAGATGGCCATATCATACCGCAAAGTGATTTAGATAATCTTTTGATGTGGGCAGACAAATGGCAACTGCAGTTCAATGCATCAAAATGCAAAGTTATGCATTACGGGAGGAGAAACAAAGACTTTGCATATACTATGAATCCAGAGGACCCAGCAGACAAAATGGAGGTAACAACAGAAGAAAACGACCTTGGGGTGACGTTTAGCAGGGATTTAAAGTTATCTACCCATGTAGCTAAAGCAGCCAAGTTATTGGAGCAATACGACGTTCGTTCAGATATATGGACAAAGATATGCTCACACAACTGTATAAAGCCCTAGTACGAGGCCACTTAGAGTATGGAAATACGGTGTGGAATAAATAAGGGAGATCATGATCACCTGGAAAAAGTACAGCGTAGAGCTACAAAAGTAGTAACAGAGATCAGAGATCTACCCTACCAGGATACGTTGTGGGCACTGAAACTTCCAAGTCTGAGATACAGACGTGAACGTGGAGACATGCTGCAAACATATAAGATCTTACACAGACTGGAGGATATGGCACTCGATACCACTCGAGGCCACAGTATGAAACTGCAGAAATCAAGGTGTAAAACAGCTCCCCGGTAGCATTTCTTCAGTCTGAGAGAATTGGAACAGCCTACCTGAAGAAGTTGTGACAGCTCCATCTCTAAATGCATTCAAGGGAAGACTGGACCGACAATGGACAGCCCGTCACTATCTGGTTTGACCACTTAAGTGCCCATATATACTAAAACAAATAACTGGTATAAGTACCAAAATACCCTAGATCTTACAAGGTAGATTAAGAACTATAGTTAAGGAGGGCTGTAAATGTTTATACACCTAAGAAGTGCCCGATAAGGTTACAGTGAGTTCAAAATAGCTGCGCCCACAGACAAGTTATAGTCTAGACTATTTACCAGCACTTTGAACTATATTATTTAATTAAAGGAACACTCCACCGTGAGAAAATATTAAAAAAAATGCAATGCTTAGAACAGTAACCAAAAATTATACATTAATAATCACGAAATATACCTGATATCATAGATATAGGGAAATAATCCAAATCACTGAAGGGCCGCCATTACGGCTAAACCGGAAGTCAGATTCGAAGGTGGGAAAGAGAAAACTGAAATGCTCTGACGTCACATTGGCGATCTCTATACTGACGGGGATTATAGTTTCTCTTCAGCGTTAATATCTGAGCCATTTTGAATCATCTTCCTCTTGTCAGGTTCCTTCTGGCTCAAACTGATATATGGTTGTATGTCATTCATGACGTAATGTTAACAACGCAATTGCGTTCTGTTCTGGAATAATTCTTTTCTCACACTTGTTTACATGCTTTTGTATGGGTTCTACAGACTTCAGGTCAACCGGATGCGTTGAAGTGACGTCAGCATTCAGGAGCTTTCGGTCTCTGTCTAGCTTCAAAATGGCGGCGCCCACATGCCATTAAAAGTCGATTAATCAGCACTTTGAACTAGATTATTTAATATGTGGGTGATTGTTTACACATTTTGACATTATTTATTATATTTGTGAGTATACCTGTATTAGTCATCAAAAATGTTTATGATGGTTGACTATCTCTTGAAGCTTAAGATGTGGTTGATCGTGTTTTATTTTTTTGCATTATTTATAGTTTATAAGAGCATCTTTTTTTTATTTCTGTGCTTCAGGTCCTATGCCTGCAGTACATTCACACTGGCATTGTTGTACAACACCGAGACTATCCAGCTGGATGTCCACATTATAGATGCATTTTTTATACATCTCTGCATAGACACGCCCACATATGTAGACGTTCTCTTTCTGACTGGCAAGTCTAATGGAGCGAAGGAACTTTGCCTTGTACATTGCCTTGCTGTTATCCTTCAGATCTTGGCCATATAGATCCATGTAGATTTTCACCTGTTCTTCAGTGGCTGTGGGCATCTGAAAATATACCATATTAGTATTTATATATTACATTTTTCATTTGAAAAACTTGTAAATTGCGACTTTTAGTTTTAAAATCATTTAAGAAGATGGCTATTAATTTAAAATTGGTTAATATATCACATTCACTGCAGCTAAAATGGATTGAAAACTATAACATCATTAGCCTGTTAGAACAGATTACCCAGTATAAGCTTAATATTAAAAAAAATGAACCTACATTTAAAACAAAATAAAATATTCCAGCAATTTACCTGTGTCTCTGAATTGATATCTTTATACCCAGACTGCAAGGCACATTCATGTTGAACTGCTCAGCCTGGACCAGCTGGTGTCCAAAGTTGTCATTCCCATCATAGGATTCCAGCCTGAAGTTGAACAAGGAAGTATCATTTTCTGAATGACAAAATCTGTAATTTATTTTAAGAAATGTCTTATCATAAAATAAGCATTGTCAATATACTTGTTAATATTTTCGTAGACATGATACACAATCATACAGCATGGGAGCGATTGTATTTTCCCGTATTATCGCTCAAAAGATTACCACACATTCCAAGATTATTTACATGAAATTAACTTACCTTTCAATCAGTTGATGCTTTTTTCCTGGCAACTTTGCTTTTCTCAACCTGCGTTCCTGCTTCAACAGAGGAATCGTCATTTCTCCGTAATCTTTTGAGTGTTTTCGTTTAGACATTTTTGTACGTGACCGACCGATTGCGTGTCAGGAACAAATATATATTATATAGGGGCATTCCCAAAAGGTTACCGGGGGCGCCTCCGTGGTCTAACGGCAGCGTGTTGGATCACATATCACTATCATCCGTGTTCGAATCTCGGCGTGGGCATATCTGAAGGTTGTTTCATCTTAGACTTCGCTTCATTAGCTTTGGAGGTCGCTCGGTCCATTTAGCCTACCGTGTGCACAAAAGTGGCCGTAAAACATCAATCATCATCATCATCACCAAAAGGTTACGGGACCCGGAGCAACTCAACCACTGCCAACACACATTGCGACACCGTTTCAGAATTAGATCAATGAAGTCACATGGTCTAATGTTTGGCTCCACGTACGGGCATTTCTCCTCATCGTGCTGCCTCTATGAAGGGTGAACTTGCACGGATGGGATATATTACAAACCTTCCACGGCAGGGAACGGGCTAAATTCTTACACGGGTTTTGAGGAGCATGTATGTTAGGTGCATATGATGCTGGGTTCCGCTGAATATCCATAATCCCTGACATACGATGGATGGAGGCATTCGACCTAAAGCACACAACTTTGTGTAAAATTTAAACATTCCTAGATATAAATCTCATTGTATGTAACACAGCAAATGTCCGGTTTGTTAAAGGTACACATTTCAAAGTTATTAACCATGTATGTATTATTAGATCTTTACTATGGTTTATAATTAAAAAAATCATAAAAAACAGAAGCCGTACTGACACGGGCCTCTCCCGCTCGACTGACGCACGTTCAGTCAACCGAAACGACACACACACACACACACACACACACACAAGACAGAACTTTCACGGAAACTGCGTAGATCATAAAAAGGGTTGAGCTAGAAAATCAATAGAGGCTTCAGTAATACAGGTAAATCGGCAGCCATTATACACCTCCGACGTGTCCACACTTAAGTAGTAACCGTTCCAAGGGAAATTAAGTATCTATTGGTAAGTTGTCGAGTACCTTTAGCTATAAAATGATCAGCTTCATAACCTGTCAAAAGTAAATAGTTAAGTTTCCACGCCAGAGGGATCTTTCGATGTTGTTATTTGTACCGGTTTCCGAGCTCGCATCTCTTCATCTTCGACCAATGAAATTTGACAGCTGTAGCTAGACGTCGTTTAGCATTAATAACCTTCCAGCAATTTAATTAGCCTTTTTTATATTTGGTGATTCGTAAGTTGCAGTTCTCAAGGTAAGTGTTATGTTTAGGTGCACATACACAAAAGCGCAATGTTCGTCTTAGAACGGTGCAACAGCACTGTTTATTCTCAAGATACATAGACTGATGTGTACACTCATGACAATCGGCCACTACAACATATGATTGTTTATAAGTAGCATACATTACACTGTCCACACCTAATGTAAAAGTTAATTAAACATTAATTTTGCATTATACAAAAACTGATACTTATAACTAGACTAATAATATTTTCTTTTGGCAAGACTATGCTAACTATTGTAAAAGAAATCTAACATAAGATAACCTGTAGACATGCACAACAAAATGTCTGAGAAATTACCGATCAAATATCCTCCTTGGGATTTCTGTCTCTTAACGGATAGTGTCTTGGGGTAGTTAGTGTGTCGGGTGGTTTATCTGTGGGAGTTAGTGGTGTGGTATTATCCTGGGTAACACTAGTATTCGGCGAATCTGAACTCTGATCTGATTGTACTGGGCTTACAACTGGATTTACATTAGGCGGTACACCATCAGGTAGTGTTACTGGTATTTGGTTGGGTGGTGCAGCGGTGGGTATCACCTGTCTAGGTATATATTCTGACTGGTGATCTGAAATAGTCTCGCCTGATCTTAATAGATGATCAACTTAAATATGGCGTACATCCTGGTCTACACGAATAAGATACGTAAGTGGACCTAATCGTTTCACGGTTGTTCCTGGCATCCACCGATCACGACCTAACAATGGGGCTCTGTTGTTACCTCTGGCAATCAATAACGGCAACTTGAATGACTTGTTCTGGAACCGAAGGTGAGTAATTACTTCGCCTAACATCGGTATACGATCTCCTAGGTAACCAGTAAGAACCGATTCTGGTGTTTGCAGAGCAAGGTGTGATAGATGATTATGATACAGCGATTCAGAAATGATAGATCGTGCAGCACCTGTGTCCACTATGAACGTTATCTTTGTCCCTTCAATTTCGACTGGAACCTTAATTTCTTCTGATTTATCTTGTGTTTCTGTACTGTACACGGTATATAGCGGTACTGTGTCAGAGTCGTTTTGACTCATAACTAAGTCCTGGAACTGTATTTACACTATCACCAACCTGATGAGTGTTACTGCTGTACCTCTGATATCGTGATGATTTACATGCTTTAGAAATATGTCCAATGTTGGAATATTTATAAGATGGCCATTTCTTGGCATAACAACTGTCTGGATTATGCTGGCCATTACAACGATAACATGTTTTACGCTATTTGTTAGCGTTCTTTTGTCTTGACTTCTGTGAGTCACTCCATTTATTTTGCTTTGACTTCGGTGAGTCACTCCACTTTGTGGTTATCCTATTTACACTCTGTGATCCTCTAATAGTTTAGTCAGATCATTGTAAGACTTTCCTGCTATGTCATCAGGAGTTACCAATGACACGAGCAATTCAAATGCACTAGCACCAATTAATGCTAAGAAAACGTTCAAGATACATAGACTGATGTGTACACTCATGGCAGTCGGCCACTACAACATATGATTGTTTATAAGTAGCATACATTACAGTAATTTAATTAATAATGGCCAAAATAGCACTTATTTTGGATTCATGGCTTTTGCCCACCGGTCTTTTGGCCCTTTGCTCTTTAGTCCCTTCATTAATTGATCACCTGGTCTTTTGCCCCTTGGTCTTTGCCACAAAAAGTTTGATTTCTGCAATTGAAATTTTGAGCAATGTATAATAAACTTATTTTTGTTGTGTTATACTTTTAATTTGCTATGTTTCATAAAAAATGTGATAAAGCTAAATAAATAGGTAGATGATTAATTAAAAATAACAATGATAATACATAAATTGGTAAATGTCTTTTAAAAGATCATTTTAATGCAATATAACTAATGTTTGATTGTTGTATATCGATTGTAATTAAGGATACACTCACTGGAACTAAGAATCTCCCCTTATGTTATTACACTGAGCCAGGTCTGTTCCCAATGTCTTTCTAATCAAGGGATCATTATAATTGCAATTATTGATGACAGACAAAGAAAAAAAGAATAGTTACTCCAAAATTTAAGAAAGAAGCCACTTATTAAAGCCATAATATATACATGTAGATTGATATTTCTTTGAAGTTAGCAGATCTTGAGATGACAGACATTGAATAAAGAGAACAGTTAGCAAGCAGATCTCAGATGACAGTTTTGAGTAATTAATAAATTGAATCCCTACAAATAGTGCTGATAGTTCTGTGCATATCATAAATCTATTTTGACAATCATGGAGATACTACAGGGTTCCCACACATTCTGAAAATCCTGGAAAATGACAAATTCATTTTCCAGGTCCTTGGAAGGTCCTTGTATTTGACAAAATCAGGAAATGTCCTGGAAAAACATTGCCTTTGAAAGAAAATCGACCATTGACCAGATCCCATTATTTTACGTGGCTTATATACCTCAAATGAGGGAGACGCATATGGTCTGTTATATACTCCTTCACTATGGGGACTTAAATTAATTCTAAGCGAATTTACAGTTTACAATATATGGCATTTTCGGTGGAGAAAACCTAGCCAGTGCCTGGTTGGATGAAACCCCCCCTCCCCCCCCCACCATAGGGCCATGGCCAGGATTAGAGCATCCAACCTCCTGCACAACATGACCATGAGTAAGTAAGTCCCTAGCTCTTACCCACTAGGCCATAGAGCTGAGTTGTCGTCGACTACATCTGTGATTTGTGTATTTTGTGATGACACAGATCAAAGTAGGATTAGCCTACTTAATAGCAATATTAGACTGAGTAGTATAATGCTATAAAAAGATTGTTTAATTGTTGTAGTAACCTATCTGTCAATCCTCTAGTGCCACTCTATATAATGGAGTATATAAATCCATGCTCCATAAAAAATATATTGAAAATGTATATGTATATTTACTTAGACTCACTGCAACATTTTAGTCATAGTCATCATAATAGTCATAGTCATTATAAAAATTATAGTCAACATAATAGTCTTAGTCATTATAAAAATTATAGTCAACATAATAGTCTTAGTCATTATAAAAATTATAGTCAACATAATAGTCTTAGTCATTATAAAAATTATAGTCAACATAATAGTCTTAGTCATTATAAAAATTATAGTCAACATAATAGTCTTAGTCATTATAAAAATTATAGTCAACATAATAGTCTTAGTCATTATAAAAATTATAGTCAACATAATAGTCTTAGTCATTATAAAAATTATAGTCAACATAATAGTCTTAGTCATTATAATAGTCTTAGTCATCATAGTAGTCATAGTCATCAAAATAGTCTTACTCTTAGTCATCAAAATCAAAATAATTGCAGGTTACTTGCATGACTATAGATTTCATAACAGAATATTATTGACAGATAGTTAAAACAGATTGAGATAGTCAGCGTTTAGTTCCTGATTTGTTGGTTTATTTAGGGCGCCTCTGTGGCCTAACTGGTGGCGTGGTTGGCCCGCAGATCTATAGCACCTGGGTTCAAACCCCGGCTGGGCTATGTCAGAAGGGTGTTTCGTCTTTCACTTTGCCTCCCTCACCACCTTCAGAGGTCATTCGGCCCATTTAGCACTAAATTGGCTATAAAACGACAACATTTACATTTTTGGTTGATTTATTTAGATATGGCAGGAACAGTAATCACACCACCACCACCGACTGTGGCAATGATCGAGCCAAAGACGATAATACTCCAGTCCAGGCCGGTACAGAAAACCGTCACTGACTACAAATCAAAGTCATCAACAATCCTTGGATGTATCCAGATTGTGGCAGGTATCTTCGACTCCATTATTGTATCATTGCACTAGCAGCAGATCAACTGGTAATTCATAGTGCTGCATTTAAAAATGACAAAGCCATCATTGGCTCATAATTAACGTTTAGTATTTTTAGTATCTCTTTAAAGTTTTATTGATGGAAAATTAATAACCTTTAGAGGTGTAGTCATCGATTTTATATCAGTGCTGTTATATTACATTTCTTGGTAATAAATATGGCCTTTGTGTAAGAAGATTTAACCTTTTCATATGAAGAAGGTTCATTAGCTGTTGCGGTCGATGGAGCTGTTAACAATTGACAAATTGAATAATTTGCTCCTATAACCTATAACTGTTGCATTCATAATGAATCTTGTCATTTAGTATCCGTAAAGGATTGATGCCACACGATGTGTTACGAAATGAAACCACAAACAATAGTGCTGTGCCAAAAGCGCATTGAACATGTTCAAGATTGTTAGCGCATTGTCGAAACCTTATAGTGCCAAGTTTTAAAAAGTTAAGCATATTGATTGCGTACTGTCACTACACAAAAGATGTAAATGCCACTTTCATTACAGGTGTCCTTATTCTGCTGTTGTGCGTTGCCATCCATTGGTATGACACCACATACATGACATTCATAATGATTGGTCATGCATTTAGTGGCTTGATTTTTGTAAGTAATCATTGGAAACGATTAAATGAACTATTTAATATTTTGTTTATAATGCATTTTTTTCATAGATACAAATCAGATGAGGCTGATATTAAAATATAATCTCGTATAACTATTGAAGCAAATATTCCGTTAGTTTTTTCTCCTCTCAATGCAGTTCTGTCTGTCTGGAGGATTTGCCATAGGAGCAGCTAAGAGGCGTACCGTTTGTCTGGTAATAACGCACATTATTATGGCAATTTTTGCCATTTTGGCGGCCTTAACCCTCTTGTGCCTCTCTATCGCATATCTTATTCTGGACATGGAAGTCAACTACACATCTGATTATTACTCTTACGACAATGATGGCAGATATTATAATGAGGTAATTAATATTATATTTTTTAATGAGCTGTTGACATTTTGTTTTGGTAATAGACAATTTCCCCGACGCATGCGCAGTCCACATCTACTGTGGTTTGTGGGTCAGTTAACTCGTGTAGTAGCATGGAACAAGAAATGTAATTCACTAATTGTGTGTAAATTTACGTTTTATGGGATTCACAGAACTAAATCCATCTACAAGTTCTTGTAACAGTTTCATTTTTATTAAATATAACGTATAATTATTTTTACTAATAGATAAGATTATTTGTATGGGAAAAGATGACCGTTTATTTTTGCCTAAAAATTACATGTTATTGAAAATAAATCATCAAGTTGAGAACTGTAATTCCGAAAAGAATGTTTTTATCAGATGGTTTAATGAGCTGCAAGTGAATGTTCACTAGATGGTACAGTCGTCACAGAAATGATCTATTATAACAGATTCTTGTAATTAATGTGTTTTTCAAATATTTTCTAGTTTGAAGGATATGGAGATGACCTGGTTGATTGGCTTTCAACAACACCTGTATGTCATTATTTACAGTCTCTATTATGCAATAGATAATGGAATCTGTCCCAGTGATCACTTAAAGAGATCATCTGCCCTTAAACAATATACTAAATGTGATCTCTAGTTGTTGTTTTTTAAAATAAAAGTGCATTTAATAAAAGACCATCTGCATGGAAGCACCATATAAAGATATCTCAAGGTGGTCACAGTGGACAGATTGAGGTGCAAATTATTATACGGTTGTTTGAGTAATGAGCTTCATCAGTAAATTTTAAAATAAACAGTTAATTCCTTCTTTAGTGTCTCATTATATTGGTGAAGATGATGACAGATGTGATATTGAGACTACAAAATAATTTAATCTTATTGAAAATTTCTTATTTATCACTAGTAGATCTGATGTGCAATTTTACTCACACTCCATTGAATTGTATAACTGTTAATTTTCAGGCTCCATTCATTGATGATAGGATGCCCGTCTTCAAGAATAGTTTCAGATATTCGGTAAGCACGCAGTCAGTTCTCATTCAGTATATAGGAGATCATATTTAAATGTAATTTATGCCAACATTTTATTGCAGATTAATTAGGCCACGTATGGGCAGTAGGTTTACTTTGAGCTAATTATTATTAATCATCCTTAAATATGCAGTCAAAGAAAAGATGCATCTTAGCTGTACCAGGAATGACAAGGATTGTTTGCCACATTTAGATTTTTCCGTGACATATGATCAAAAAGTTGAAGAAAAACATTTTGCTTTAGTGAAACAATAACTGATTTGTTTTATAAAGTTTACATTATGCTGTATTCCAGAAATCTGACAGTGATGCTATATGCAGTGTATACTTATTAGAATATATGCAATATACAGTGTATATTTTATGCACAGTTGTTTTGATCTTCTATGTAAAGTACCAGCGTTTGATTTCCTTTAATACAGTGCATTTAGTGTAAATGATAATCTGACGGAGAAACAACACACACAAGAGCATAGCAGTTTTCTTTTAATTTCCAGATTGTGCCGATAGTACTACATGCTGGCATCATGATGCTTTCACTGCTGGAGTTCATTATTACCATCTGGGGTTCTTCACTTGCTTGTCGTGCCATGTGCTGTACAAAGACCAATGTAAGTTGTTGACTAGTTGGGTATTATAATGGCTATTAAAAGGTAACATTCTATACTAATTTTATGCAGAATCTTTGTCAATAACAGGTGATATAAGCATCAAACTGTGTTCTCATATGATACCCCCGTATTTGATATTTTATTTGCATGTCTAGTATTTGTGACTCCACTCCATATACAAGTGTGTAGAGTTGAGTCACAAGAGATAAGTTGCCTGTTATTTTACCTGTTAATTCTAACCAATCTGTGTTTCCTGTCTTTCTCAGTTTATATAATTGTCATTAGTACCATGTCCGTGATCTAACATGTCTCTGACTGACCTGTAATAATTAAAATAATATCAGTAATGAAATAATTTTAGTTGAAACCGAGTCAAAACTATGATAATATTCCAACCAAACTACTGAAAAATACAACATTAATTTGAATAAAGGTAAAATGGTTTAATTGGGTTTTTTTTTCATCCAAGTAACATGTAAAGAAAACTGAGAATCTTTACATTAAGGTAAGATTCAGTTACATAAATTCTTCAATGTCTGTGAAATATCTAGGGTTTATATTGGATAATAATCTAGGAATGGAGAAGCAGGTGACTTCTATATGTAAGTCCTCTTATTATCAAATAAGAAATATAGGACTTATTCATAAGTACATAAATGATGAGACATGCATGACTTTAGTCCAAGCCGTTATAATTCTCGACTGGACTATGGCAATGCATTTAATATTATATAATATAGCTGTAAGTAGTGATATAGGAATATGCAAATAAATTCCCAAAGTTGAGTACTATCCCCAAGAACCACATGTGTGGGGGTCTTTGGGGTCTGAATATACAATGCCCCTTTCTCTGTCAAACTGCCAGCTGCGAGTGGACAGCTGTGCTGCACGTCTGGTGACACACATTCATAAAAGGGTACATATAACACTATTCTTTTGTATAACTGCACCGGTTTCCTGTACATTTCAGATCACTGTACAAGATCCTGTTTCACACATTCAAAGTATTGATTGGAACAGCGTCACTGTATCTAAGTGATCTGATTCAAAAGTATATACCAGTGAGAATATTGTGATAGGAGTCTTATTAACTTTTGATGGTTTTGAAAAGCCACAGAACAATGAGAAATCTTTCCGAGCATCAGGTCCCAGGCTGAGAAATAAATTGCCAAATCAAATTGTGCCAAGTAAAGAATTATTTTGTCGACTACTTAAAACCAACTTATTTAAATCAGCTTATTTATAACATATAAACCAATGTATTTACGTATAAAATGTGTTTGCGGTATATGAGCTCAGAACATGTTTTAATTATGTTTTAAAATAGAAAGTGCCTGGGATCAATTCAAGTTATACATAAAATATTATTATTATATTATCTAAAAGTTATCCAGGGCACTTCCATTGGCTAACTGGTAGTGCGGTTGGCCAGATCATAACCATCTGGGTTAAAATCTCGGTGTGGGCATGGCTGAAGGATGTTTCATATTTCACTATGCCTCATTACCTTTGGAGGTTGCTCGGCCCATTTAGCTTACCTTATGAACAAAAGTGGCCGTAAAACATTAAAGTTATTTAATGATACCAAGGTGTTCTAACTGATAAGTGTCATCACTACCCAATGACATTTAACATAATGCATCGTTTATTATCATATTTTGTTGTAATTTTGCAATAAGACCCAACCCTGATAATAATTTTATGTCTTTATGTGAAACTGAGCACATATTATATTTGATTTACTATCATATGTGTTTTGGATGCATAAAAGGCGTATTTTCCTAGCAGGAACTAGTCGCAATTATAGTTACAGTGGTGCTTGGCACCCAGGTCTACACAAACATTTATTGTGTAACTACAGCAGCTGCAGTGTATGGTATTATAATGATAATAATAATAATAAAGTATATTTAATAAAGTTCTTATACTAGCAGGAGCCATTCAAATGTGCTCTACAAATAATATGTAATATAATAATACCCCAAATAATGTGTCTCTGAAAAAACCTATAAGAGATTTATTTTATAAGATTTATTTTTATAAGAGATGCCATATCTTCAGTCTTGGTAAGTCAGCAAATATCTCATTTGGAGAGCAGTTTATTAGACAGGCAACTATGTTACAAATGTTATTATGTTATATACAAATGATATTTCACTAAATGAGCCGTGCACCTTCCAAAAGTAATGAAGTGAAGTCAAAGATGAAACACCCTTCACAATTATGCCCACGCTGAGATTCGATCACGGGTGGTAGTGATCCGTGGTCCAACACACTACTGCTAGACCATGGAGGCACCCCTTATCTTCCAAATCTTCAGCTATTTGTCTGTATCTTGAATGACATACAATAAATACCGTTATTATATTCTAGCCAAATACAAACCTATAGGGTTAGTATTAATGAAATAATATATTTACATATATGTTACAGTTAATTGGTATAATCAGGTAATATACATATTATCTAATTATACCAATTAACTGTAACATATTTAAACTAAACCAACGCATAAAAACCTATCTACAAATAACTAAATAAAACCCTCATCCAGTCCCAAGCATTACATAGCTGGGGGGGGGTGGTGACATCCCCAAATATTCAATAATGTTTATTGCCACCTTGATGCTGAATAATGCCGTTTACTAATGTACCATTCTTCAAAAAGATTACTCACTGTTTTGATATTTAGTGTGCTGCCCCCCCCCCCACACACACACACAATGGCACCAAAAACTTTAATTCTCCTTGCCAAAATTCTCATTTTCTCATTGATAGGCTACATTTTTATTTATCTAACCATGAACCTTTACAGTAGCTATTGGTATATTGAATGTTAGTGGTTATAGTAGATAGCCCAATTAAAACAATTTCAACTTGTATCATGATATTAAAATTGAGTTTATAAGAAAGAGACTTAGTGTTGAAGTAAAAAAAAACTAAATCGGTCCAGTAGAATTGTTTTACTGACCATTTGTAGTACTTATTTAAAACAAGTTAAAACATGCATTTTTATGCTTAAGTGAAAGCCATCTTTGAAGCCTCGTATATATTAATTACCTGGAAGTTACACTTCTAGAAAATATCATGATGTGTTCTCTATACTACAGTGTATTATTAAATGCTATATTTTATACATCGGTTCATTACAAGCATGACAAATCTAATGATCAAATCGGCACATTACCAAAAATTAACGCTAAGTGGCAAAATCTGTCTTCTACTGATGTAGCTCTGCTTCTCAACAATAACAATGTAGCATTGGTTTCAGTACATAGAATACACTAACTACCAGTAGTGATATGCAGACGGGGTAAACTGCGATGATGATAATGATTGATGTTTTATGGCCACTTTTGTGCACAAGGTTATAAACAAGAAAATCAGGGCCTCGGATGTTTAGAACAATATTCACGAATTGATATTAATCTGTGTGCTATGCTACCTATCAACTGCATGTAACCATAAATTCTACCAGCAGTGAATTTATTGTAAATGTTCTAAACGTGAAAAACAATGTTTGAATTCTCAAAACTTTCAATACAACTAAAATTAATTCTACATTTATAATATGCAAAGATATCATGTGAATGTAGGCTTTGGACATAGTTCAACATCAGCATTAATAAATTTGATTAATTTTCTCTTCGGAACTGTATTATGCATGCCCCCCCCCCCTGGTGAATTGAAAAATAAACAAAATGCATTGGACAAAAAAGGTACATACATGCCTGAATGTTTAACTCACAGCACATTTATAAATAAGTCTTCTGCTAATAGAATTGTCACTTTGTCTAGATAATGACGTATGGGCATGTAGAAGCCGGACAAGTAAATACTGTCACAATGGGTCATCATCCCATGGCACCAGTATCAGCCGCAGTACCAATGATGCAAGCCAACGCTTTGCCGGAAAAGGAAGGTTCGTTTTTCTATATTTTGGTAACATTAGTCATATTGGGAGATACCCAACCAATATATGGGTAATTAAAAAGTCTTCCCATAAGAATTCTTCTGGGCACGATAAATGTTTTATTGAATAAGTTGAGGGAATAAAACAAAATATTACACACAGACACATATACATACATACATGCATATGACATTCATTTTTCCATCTTACAAAGGGTTCGAGTGGTGGGTTTCCACATTTGTTTCTCCATTTTACATGATATTGAGCGTCTACCTTATTCAGCCCACCAACCGATTCCATGTCATCCTCACTGTCCACCTCATACATCACGCTCCTCTTCACCCAGCCACCATCATCTTTCCATAACGCACATCGCCACCACCTTGCCCTATTCCTCCCAACAACTTCATTCGCCAATTCAATTCGCTGTACATCCATCGCACAGCATTCTCCTATCGGTCCACTCAAATAATCCATTTGCTCTGTATTTACAACCCACATCTCGCTTCCATACACCATTGCACGTCTTCCCAAATTTCACTTACGCACCCTCCTTTGTAACTTCAGTGACACATCATTACTTGTCAAGATCCCTGACACCTCTCTAAACTTTCCCCATGGACAATGCACTCTCAGCACTAATACTGAATACGCTCCTCCACCTCCACTCAGCTGATCCCACTAGATAACAGAACTTTCCTAACTTCATCTGGATACACACCACTTCCCAGATCCATGATTTCCTGTATATTTATATTCTCTCCATCGTCTGTCTTCTCACATACCTTACATATGAATGATTCTCCAATTGTTGTTAGTGAGGGCTAATATGGATGGACCATATCCTCTACACTGCACGGGGTTACTTCTAACAGTCTTCCCACAGTCTGCACATGGCCACTCATACCTGTCCTCAAAATCACCTCATCTTCCCAGAAACCATCACCTTTGTTTTGCTGTTGTGATAATGATGATGATAAGTGATGTTTTACGGCCACTTTTGTGCACATGATAGACTAAATGGGCTGAGCGACCTCCAAATGTAATGAAGTGAAGTCAAAGATGAAACACCCTTCAGATATGCCCATGCCAAAATCAGGTGGTAGTGATCTGTGATCCAATGTACTATCAGTTAGACCACGGATGTGCCTATGTTTTGCCGTTGTTAATATATATATATATATATATATATATATATATATTCTATGTTTTCAGCATTTAAAGAGGACAATTCACAGATGGTTGCACCACCGCCGTATGAATAACTGCTCAAGCAAACTGAAGTATTGCGACATCAAAGGAGCAGACATCCAGTAGACAGTAGCCTTGTCTAATATAACACTTCTCCTTTATGTTGGATTACTCGAAGAATACAAATAATACACATTGAATTGACACCAATTGAATTGACTTTAAAGATCAATTATTCATTATGGGTAAAGATAAGAAAACATTATTTACAGTAAAACAGGCAATTAAGCTTGTTTTGATGAGGTTTCTGAAATTTCTATCAAACGTCATTTTGATCCATTTTCACACACACACTGTATTATTCTGCTTACATTTTTAATATCTAACATTTCAATCGACCTTTCACAGCCCAGATTAGATCAGATAAGAGTATAGCATTAATAAGGTCACACTGTTTTCAATATGGTAATTGTTTATCTGTTATAGATTCTAAGATAGTAAAAATTAGTTTCTTGATTACGAGGGATCTTTGTGAACATTCCAATACAGGTTTTCTCGCAAATATATTTGATATAACATCTTAATTAATTATATGTTAAAAGCGAGGCCCATCTAGGGTGTTATTAAGCCAGACCCCTTTGGGCTAGAAATGGTCTATTTGTTCAATGTATTTGTAGAGAATAATTATGTTATTCAGAATTCATATTCAGTGATAGAGAACATATAGGGTAACACGTTTATAAATAACAGCACCATTCATTTGCCATTTCATCACAGATTTACAAATCTTCAACACTGATTTCATTTTAGCAGGTAACTGGAAAATAATTTAAAATTGTTATGCAATTAACTAAAGCTGTTTGGAGGAAAGTTTTTTCATAAATAATTTTTTTTGGGGGGGGAACATTCAGATGGCTTGCAAAGAAAATAATTAAGAGTTCAAAAATGTTTCCTTCAGTGGAGTAAAGACAATTGTATGTAATGTTTGTTAGATGTCTTATGCTTTATCAAAGTATTTATTCATTGCATGTATGTTATTACTTTGTTTTTATTTTAAATTCCTTTTATAAATTACATTTTAGGATTATCTAAAAACTGCAGATTTCTGTTTTCTTGAAAAGGTAGTAGATCTAATTGATAAGCGGAATTATATCACATAGTGCGAGACACATTTATATATTTTGTTTATGTACGTGCACATTTTTTTCTTTCGATAAAAATTTATTAATAAAATATAATTGTTCATCGTGTGTGTGTGTTGAAGGGGGGGGGGGTAAAATATAATGCTCCCATTGTTCCAATTATTTATCAAAAGTCTATAATAATAACTGACCTGGGTGTAAAGTTCGTTAAGCAAACACAATTTCTTTAACTATATATATAGTAGAATGCTTCCATAAAGACCACCTTATGGCCTGAGATCACTTCCTGTTAATAGGGGAATGGTCTTAATGAAGAAGCATAAACCATTTCATTTATACTTTTATTCATAGAATGTCATATGGAATAAACTGCTAACATCTAGTGTCATAGTTTTGAAATATGTATTGCTAATAACAATAACAACAATACAAATAGCATATCGCAGTTCGTACGAAGCACAGTTCAATTGTAATTTCAAAATAGCAATAGAATAATAACATTTCACATTCCTGCACATAAAACTGATAAATCTATTGAACTTCTGTGATTATTAAATACTATTGCTTATTAATCAATCAATCAAATTGGACAGCCATAAGATAAGTTTATTTAGAGTCGATAAAGACATAACAATAACTTTAGTGACAGTTGCTATGACAGTGACATAATAAGTGTAATTTGTAAACAAAAGAGATGACCTATGCAATGAACATTACATATGGATATGATTGTAAACAGATGAAATATTTATGGTAAAATATGAAACATAAATCTAGATATTCAAAAACAGAATATAAAATATTTGTTTTATTAGACAATTGAAATTCACACCTTCGTTTGGCTATTTTCAAGAATGAAAACACACATTCCCTACGCATGGTGTGTATAAGTCCAGAATATGTATTTTGAATTTAAAAGTAATAATTACAAGCTTTTGCAAGTGTACATGAAGACACAAGAAATAATAATTAATGACACTGATCAATCAACA
Organism: Paralvinella palmiformis; assembly: GCA_025642065.1. Taxonomy (NCBI): domain Eukaryota; kingdom Metazoa; phylum Annelida; class Polychaeta; order Terebellida; family Alvinellidae; genus Paralvinella; species Paralvinella palmiformis. The sequence goes on along the minus strand of JAODUP010000799.1, from coordinate 100,756 downwards.
ATGCCTTAATTGTTTTTAAATACAGTTCTTTTTACCCTTCCAACTATTGAATTATCTAATATTCACACATAAAACATGGTGTAGACGGATATTAACATACAAGTGTACAACCAACTGTAATGTTTTACAACAATCACATTCTAACTTCCCTTGTATCTTTGACAGTGTAAGTGTTACTAGTATAGAACAAACTTTACTCATGTGGAGGATCTTTTCAATATTATTACATAATTCTACTTCTATCAATATACACACGTCCATTAAATCTGAACTGGGTATAACAAGACCACCAGTGGGAAGATCTTGATACTGCTTATCAGCAATAAACACTTGGGAAGAGTTTACTTTATTTAAAAGACCAACTAAACCTGCAGCATATTTACTACACACCATTTCTGTAATTTTGTGAGATATGTATCCCTCTATATAAATGATGATATTGTCTTCCTCTACTGTAAGCAGAGTTTGAGGACTAAAAATAACTATGAGACATCTGATGGAATCGGGTATCTTGGAAGAAGAAGGAACTGGTGGGTGGTAGAGGCTCATTGTGTTGGAATGGAGCAATACATTTCAAATTAAAAAGAAATGTATCGACATCATGCTGACAGTTAGATAAATCACTAGTGTACAAAATACGACCATGATCTGTCAGAAGGCAATATATAATTGTGTGACACCAGGGTTGTCCCTGTGTTAACCTTCCTTGAAAACACTGGCAAATCCACATATTGTTGTGTTAATTTGGAAGCTATTCTGATAGGTAACACTGAATCACTACAGTAAAATGAAATAACATTGTTCTCCAACTTTAAAAGATTGTTGTGTATATTATTCAAAAAATGTCGTGGATCATAGAAGATCAACATGATTATTGTTGTGCATAAAATGTGACTTGCTAACAGATGTTTCTAGTTTTGACTCATTATTTGACCCTTGATCACATATTATAGCTTTGACAATAAGGCAACATCCATGTTCACTTACAATGTTTCATCAAATCAGCACTTGGAGTACTGCTGGTTACAAAATAGCCAATTGGTTGCTTCCACTTACATGCTAAACCTTTCAACATAAACACGACCGGCTAAATATTTAAATTTTACAGAATCTCCAAAATCTTCCACCTCATCATACTCAGGGTTATATGACACGTTTTCTTTTATTGCCAGTTCATCAAGAAGAACACAGCATAACTTCAACTGGTCTGCCATTACATTAACTTTAAGTTTGAAAGTGTGCAACAAAGCTTTATTAAAACCTGAATAAATCTGGATTTTTGTGACACTTCTATGGAGTGTTTTCACTGGTGGTAACAGGAAGACTTTAGCAATGAGCTTTTATGTTTGTGGACTGGATGTTGAAGTTGAGATGACACAAAATCAAGAGCTGGACCAGACATATGTTTAGCAAGTTTGTTCACCAACTGAGCTATAGAAATGTCATCCGTAGCTGTTACTTTGAGTTGAGTGGCCTTGAGCACATTTCATTTCAGCCTGGTAATTTGTACTTGTAGTCTGGATGTAGAGTCTACATACTTTGAGTTTCCCTTTTCCTGGGTGTTAGATCAGTAGATGGTGACCATATTGGACCAACTGTAAATAAAAAGCATGTGATTTAATTATGATTAACCTCTATGACTAAGTGATTGTCAGTGTCAAATATTTTATTTATTTAGTTGACCAAACTCGTGATAATCACAACCAGACATGGGGTCAATTCTGTAACTGGAATTGATTATTTAAAAAAATGAATTGGAATTAAGAAACTTTGAATTGGAATTGAGAAATTTTGAATTTGAAGTTTCCTACAAACAAATTAAATCCAAAAATTAATTTACTATTTTTACAATGTTAACACTTACATGTGGTGTTACCAATATACTGGAACCATAATGATCCAGAGCCTTGGTTCCTTATATAAATAAATAAATATATATATATATATATATATATATCAGATATGCACACCGACTGTGGCACCCCAAGTGAGCATTTAACCAATTAAAATGGTCTGGTGACACCACCACATAGCATACATGTAATCTATATAGAGATATTGCTATTTAGGAATTAATTAATTTTATCATCTCACCTGGAATGCCAATCTGGAGCCAAATCTTGCCCCTCCTGTCCTCAAACTTTTTCTACTATAGCCGGTCCCCAGACCTAACTGTTTAATAACGATTTGAGAGATTTTGTAAACTTACCATATGTCACTGGTTTAGTACCCAGCATGGTTGTGAAAGTAAATACAGGATATGACCCCTGCTGGGCGGAGCTAAGCAAATACATTCCTTTCAAGGCTCCTACTGGGCAGTGGAATATAAACATACCTTTGATGATTAGAAAATATACTTTGGGGATGCACCCAAGACTATGATCCACCAGGTGATATAATACCTCTTTAGGTAAAAGCGCCTTGTGGTTAGGCTTGGGCTAATTTTACCATGTTAACACTTACATGTTAGCAATATACTGGAACTAAATTGATCCAGAACTTTGGTTCCTTTTATATATATATATAATATGTACACTGACTGTGGCACCACACATGTGCATTTAACCAATTAAATTGGTCTGGATACCTTGGGCTCCACCCACAACACGGTGACACCACTACATAGCATGCCTGTAATCTATATAGAGATATTGCTATTTAGGAATTTACCCCATTCAATGTTTATAACAGGCAAAATTTAATTAAATCCACAAATTAATTTACCATTGAATTTTTTAATTCAGAAATATTTCTTCCATGACAATCCTACTTGGAATATAAACTACTCGGGGTATGTAATCCAAGTAGGTACTCGTAGTATCTACTCATGGTAAAAAAATATTAGGCAAGGAGTCAGAAAAAAACGGAATTGGAATTGAAAAGTTTGGAATTGATAAATTTGAGGTGGAATTGGAATTGACAAAATGGAATTGACCCGATGTCTGATCACAACCATAGCCATTTCTTCAGCATCAAAGCACTTAATTGTGATATAATTCATAAATAATTGTATTTCAATATTAATATGAAAGATTTCAGAATTTTACATAGAAATTCAAGAATTATTGATTGGCAGCCAGCAGCTTGACTGCCCTGAGCAGGCGATAATATAGGTGTTACGATTATTTCGCTCGACTACTCTTTCTCCATCATAGTTGGCATGTTACCTACCTCTTTTTTCCCTTGTACATTTGAAATATGATAGTCCTGGACATTTTTCTTGACTGTTGTGGGAATTATGGGCATCACAATAATCGCCTGTCTTCAAAAAGTTAAATTGTTTAGCTCTATTCATTTTCGCGCCATGAATAATACTGTCAAATTTGCTGGTAATCTACCATGCGTACCGCAAGGCGGCAGCACTACATACTTATTACAAAGAATATTTAAGCTCTGCTTATTACACGCCAAACTGCCAGCTTCGGCACATCATCGATCACGTGGCTTCAACACGGGCATGCGCGTTGGGTGGGTATATTTTAGGTGGGAAATTTATGATCATTTTAAATTAATTTTATCTATGCTTGTTGTAGAGGAATGTGATTTGGTCTAGTCGTAAATCAGAATAGGGGAATTGTCAGATTATAGAAAGTTTGGGACTTACAGATTGTGGTTTTAACGGGAGAATGGGCCCTGTGGGAATGGACGCCCATGGGAATTCTACTGTTTACTGGTTGCACTACGAGAGAGAAGTTATATAAAATACATAAAAAGACACTAAATGTGTATACAATATAATAAGTAAAAATAATAATAATAATAATGTAGTGTAACACATTCCTGATAACCCCAATTATAAAAAAAACTATAGATTTGATTTGAACGACAATATGCATACATTGCCTATATATATATATATATATATATATAAACGGAGTGGCTATATGTCCGGATACGGATGAATAGCCTAGGACGGTGCCTGGGGCTATATACGTCCGGATACGGACGAATAGCCCAGGTCGGTACCCAAACTATTTTCCGGATATATTCCTCACGAGAGTTCAATTCAAATTCGCACAAACGGTACAACAGAGATACGGATACGGCGGGCTATTTGTACGAGCTATTTGTCCGGATTATTTGTTCATATCCGGACGAATAGCCTATAGTCGATATTGGGCTATTTGTCCGTATCCGGACGAATAACCACAGCCATATATATATATATATATATATATCCCTCTGTGTGTGTGCGCGCGCGTATGTGTATTATGAACGTTAGTTTAATCAAACTGATTATATTCTATTGTATATAATAATGTCTATAATAAGCTCACCTCATAAATAAACTATGCTGGTGTTTGTTGATTCAAATTTGAAAGTACCCTCCAAAACGGATTTAAATTATTTTACCCATGGAAGTGGTATATATTTCATTAAAACCAATCTTGATTGGAGGAGTTTTCACAGTATATCTACAGCAAATAAGAGAGATTTTCGATGCCACATTATAATGTTTTTATTGTTTGTGATTAAAACACCTCTTTGGTGACACTTTCAATGAACACAACACTTCATACACTGGCGCATAGAGACCTAGGTCAAGGTTACGATCATCACGTGATGTCTGGGTCAGTGTATTAAGTACCAGTGTACAGACTGAATAAAGTTAGTCGTAGAGCTGGCAGCATTGAGTTCTTCTTTTTAATATAAATTGGTAACGTCTAGTCATCATCATTCCAAAGATAAATTGGTCTTCTTATTTGCTAGTTATTTTAAGTTAGAACATCTAGTCAATGTTATAAGCCTACCTTTTATTTCCTCTATAGAAGCAGGTCTTCTCTTTTATCAGAAATCTAGTCAAAACTAGTCATTATATTCTATATTTCACATGTTATTTACCCTGTTGGACGATTAAGAATCTGATTTTATCTTTTTAACAAGTTTATACACCTATACACCAATGTATATTCACCATTTATACTTAACAATTTACATCCTAGCTTATACAAACATTTTATCAATACTAGTAATCCAGCTTTTTAACTTCTTATAAAGATTCGTTAAAACGGTTTTAATTCGAAACGTTCTAGGACACTGAATGGCCTAAATTGTGCCGATGTGTCGTTAAACAACATTCATCCATCCATCCATCGGCAGCATTGAGTTCACATGGCTGTATGTCCGTGACCGTAAGTAAGTCGCAGGGAACACATAGTGTCAGAAGTGTGATTCCCGTCGGATTGCAGTTGTGTTTTTTGGCACAAAGGTTCAGGTTCGTCACCCTCAATGGCATTTCTACGTCTTTCGGGATTTGTAAATATGTATAGACACTTGTTTAAAGAACAACGTGGGCGCCTCCATTGCATAACTGGTAGCGTTACCGGCGACATATCTATAGCACCTGGATTCGAACCCCGGCTGGGCAAGGTCAGAGGGGTGTTTCATCTTTCACTTCGCTTCATTACCTTTGTAGGTCTCTCGGCCTATTTAGCCTACCATGTGCACAAAAGTGACCGTAAAACAACAACATTTACTTGTCCAAACTACTACAAGTGCTTCACTTTCCATCTGTGAATAGTGTTGTTCTACATCTGTAAGCACTTTGCTAGCTATAATGCAACTACTGCAGGTGTTTCGCTTTCCGTCTATAATGTCTGGTGTCACTGGAGTCGTTCTGGAGCTGAATAATAATAATAATTAATAATAATTACAAAACTTCTATAGCGCCAATATCCTCGAAATTAATCAAGCTCAGTGGCGCACCTAGTGGAGGAGTTGGGCAAATTCTCTCTGGGCTTGGGTGTTAAAGAAACATGGAAAATGGATATGAAGGTTCTTCAGAAGAAAGAGTTTGATAGGCGATAGTGCAAAGTTTGAAAATTATGCCAGATTGAACAGGGAACAAGTGAAGAGATTTCAGAAGTGGGACAGAATGGGAAAACAGATGAGACCGTGTGACAACCCTAGCTAAGCAGTTCTGAACACACTGAAGTTTTAGAATATCCTTAGATGTAATGTTATAAAGAAGAGAGTTCCCGTAATCAAGCCTACTAGTAATGAGTGCTGTAGCAATGGTTTTGGCGACTGAAAGAGAAATATAGCGCCGAATAAGGTGAAGGTCACGAATATGATAGCGTGACATGTCAGAGAAACATGTTTTCTGAAATTAAAATCACTATTAAATGTAACACCAAGATTATGTACAGTGTCTGATGGTGTGATGCTATGACTAAGGATGTCCGCGTGGAAGAAATGAGTAGGTTTGCTGCATTGTCTGGATGTACCTATAATGATGAAATATGGTTTGTTAACATTGAGCCTAGGTTTAATGTTTGCCATTCAGCCAGAGATATGACTGAGACAGTCTCCAAGTTGTTTAAGGGGAAAATCAGCGTCTGTTATAGATAAAGATATGTATATTTGGGTGTCATCTGCATATAAATGATGGTCTAATTTATGGCTGTGAATAGGTGAACTTAGTGGTGTGGTATACAGAGTAAACAGTAGTGGTCAAAGAAAAGAACCCTGAAGGACACCGCAAACAAAGGCACTGCCTTTGATTCGCACAATGAGCTCAGTGTCCTTGTTTATATCAAAGCATGCGAGTACAGGAGCACTGATCGGTGCCAACCGTATCGCACTGAGTGCTGTGTTACGAATGTCTGTCCATTATCAGAGAGCCTTTTTCTTAGCGAGATTTCTCAGTGGTTCAATTACTGTAGCATACACCCAGAATGAGCCTGGCACAGAAATTTGCCATTACTATCCAACTCCTGACTATAAGACTAATAATGTATATTTGATAAAGCACACTTACTAGCAGGAGTCATTCAAAGGCCCTGTACAATGACATATCTGTAGGGGTGTCCAATTTCACGATGTCTGATTTTCTTACGGTAAGCCGTCATGACTCCCCGTTACAATATTGACCCCAAAAAGCCCAACGTATGTTTGCAATAAACACACTTGGCCTTATTGAAAGTTAGCTTGGCATGCAGCTTTCTGTCATCCTCAGTTTGTATTGTACCATACAATCGTTAATATTAATAGCACTGCTCAGACCACGGAGTGTGTTCCTGGTTGCATTCCGGAATACTTCTGCTGCACTCGAAAGACCAAAGTTTAATAATTTTTAATGCCACAGTCCAACGTGTGTTGAGAATGTTGTGATGTATCGGGAAGAGGAGCTAAGCTCCAGCTGGTTATGTCCCTGGTTGAGGTCAAGCTTACTGAACACTGTAGCGCCATTGAGATCGGGAATAATATCACTAACTGTTTGAGTAACTTGTTGAAGTTTGGGGTAGAGACCCCTGGCTGTCGCCTGTTGGGCACAGCCACCTGGTGTTGACTTCTGTTATTATGATGATGCGCGAACTGGGAGTTGTTTAACATGGTGGCACCTCAGTTTACTATAAAATCACTTTCGGAGGAGAAAAAACCTTACCAGTTGCCTGGTTGGACTAAAAACCCCTCCTACTATAATGACGCGGTCGGGATTCGAACCTCCGACCTCCCGAACAGCATGAACTATGGGTACGGAAGTCCCACGCTCTTATCCACTAGTCCATAGGGGCGATCTGATCTGTCCTTGGTATGTGTAGGGATCTTTCTGGAGAAGTGGGGTTATGATGTCTGGTAGGAATGTTGATTTCTTTATGAACAATGCTGCTAGGTGGCGGTCTTTCTCCAGATATTTCATCGCGTTCAAATCGTTCCTACAGCTGTTTACGTATACATGAAATGAGATTCGTCAATATGTAACTCAACTTGTACGTCCTCAATTTTTCTTAGTCAATTAAACTGTACTGTGCGACTAGGACATATGTCGATGTGGATAATACGCTTATAGGCTATCCACTAGGGTCTCCTACAGTTGTGATAAGCCCAATGCAAGTTGATGTACTCCAGCTTAGCTATGAACAAGATGACGATGATGATGATGATGATGATGATTGGTGTTTTACGGCCACTTTTGTGCACAAGGTAGGTTAAATGAGCCGAGCGAACTCCAATGGTAATGAAGCGAAGTCGAAGATGAAACACCCTTCAGATATGCGCACGCCGAGATTCGAACTCGGGTGGTAATGATATGTGCTCCAACACGCTACCAACTAGACCACGCAGGCGCCTCTATTGTTTTTGGTGATGACACTTCCCGCATTCTTTTATAGAGGCTGGGCAGCTGGTGCATCCAATCGTGTGGTGCCATTCATGTCCACAGCTGTGGCGTACAGACGACACTTGTTTCGATGTCGATGCTTTTGGGGAATGTTGTTTTCCATAATGGCGACGTTGTTGATGATGGGTATATTATTATCATCCGTTGTGGTGAATTGTGATCCCCTTGGTGCACTCACACTTCGTTGATTGACATATTTCACTCAGCAACACTTGTTCCATGACAGCGGCTTCTATTTTTGACAATTCCATATCTGGATGAACTTTATGAGAGGCTAGATTGCTTTACTGGCCGTCACTTTTCAATTAATTGTGTTTTTATCTCACTATCAGCACCTGCAAACTCGCAGGTGGTTGACATTTTCTGAGTTGTTTATAGAATGTCACAATGTCCTCGCAAGACTGTTGTTTTGTAAGACGAAATTTATGCACCTCCCATGCGACATTTGCCTGGGACTGAAAATACTTGTTGGGACGGCGATAGGCTTGTCAACCACACAATGGACTTCTCCTCATCAGCTGGTGTTGTGTCGGGTAGGCCCGAGGTTATTTATCAAATATGTTTTTTACTTCTTCTCCAGTATAGAAGGGCTTTCCCGCCAGCATTAATCGTTATCACTGCCCAGAGTTGTGGACTACAACGAAAATAAATGTTTTCTTGTGCTTTCCTGGCACTTTCATGTATCTATATATATTATATGTACTTATATTAGTGTACAAAATAAATCAAATCAAAAACAAAAGTTCTTAAGTCCGACAAACCAACAATTCCACCCATCTGCTACGTCACCGACTTCAGGAATGACATCAAATTTCGGAAATGAGGGGAGCGCTTCAGTCATTAACCTTAATTAGGGATAACACTAAAATGTTACTATTTTAAATGCACGGGTTATCAACGTACTTGTCGCCAATACAATGTTTGTGTTCTTTATGGTTATAAACCTGTTTGGGAAAACTTTCATGACGCATTCAACGAATGCAACAGTTTTTAGTTTGGACAGCGATGCTACTATATCTACATGTTTTACCAAAATATACCCAACATCCGATGCAACGCAAGGCAAATAATTATCTAGCCTACAAGAAAATCCTAACCGGATGTCATCAGTTTATACGACATTACATACTGATACCTGATTGTACCTAGAAATCCAGAGTTGAAGAGTATTTGGTGCGCCATACTTAAGACATTGGTGTCTTACTTACTCACTTAATGAATCGCGATAGCGCAGTTAGTTAGAGCGTAGGACTCGTAGCCTAACCGTCGCGCGTTCGAGGCTCCGTGAGCTGCAATGCTGTCATGTGGCAACTGGTTCACTCATCCATAAAAAATGAGTACCTGACAAGACGTGATGGCTATGTGTTTGGGTAACGATTTGCGCCTATAATAGCAACATGCGTTGTAAACAGGTCTGAGTCAAGGATAATAATATTGTAAAGCGCCTTAGAGCAGCTTCTAGCTGAATAAGGGCGCTATATAAATTACTTACTCACTCACTCACTTATTTACTTACTTACTTACTTAATCCGCTTCGTGTGTGATCACAAATAAGGCCCAAACAAAGAACGCCGATGTTTTCTGTCAACTTCGTGACTTGGCCCCAACTCCATCAGAGTATTTTCATCTCCCGCTCCACCGATGGTTTCCTTTGGTCTCCCCCGAGTTCTCTTCCCGACAGAAGTCCAGGGCATGGCTACTCTGGGAATGGATGTCGGTGGCATTCTACAGACGTGACCGTTCTATCTCCATTTGTGGCATTTAATCGAGAGACCGATAACCTTCCTTGTCTGAAAATTTGTTGGGCCAGTAGATTTGCAGAATTCTCCCGAGACACTTATTTTGAAAAACTTCTAGCATCTGACCTATGCCTTTGGAAACCTTCCATGATTGTGCATCATAAAGTATTACACTCGAGACGTACACTTGAACCGACTAAGTTTGGTTCTGTTGCTGATCTATAATAATAATTATCTTTTAAATCTCTTATATAATTTTTACAGAGATATTATTTGGGTTACTGTTATATTACACATTATTTGTTCAGCCCCTTTGAATGCCTCCTGCTCGTAAGGGCGCTTTATTAAACATATATTGTTATTATTATTATTATTATTATTAGCTTATTCGTCTTCCAGATACTCTTTAATGCCACAAATGCACCCCTGGCTTTACTGATCCTTGCCTTAACTTCAGATGCTGAGTTGCCATCTTTTGTCACCTTGACCACAAGATTGGTAAATTCAGTCACCTCTTCAATGATATGTCCTCTAACCGTTATGGGATATACTGTTTCCCTGTTGTTTCCCAGTGTCTTTGTTTTGCTGGTTTTTATATTGAATCCCATGTTTTCAACATTTCTGGCAAGGTTCTCACTTTACTTTGGATACCTCCGTACGCGTGTGACGGAAGAGCCATGTCATCTGCGAAATCCAGAGTTTCTGTGAAGGTCCACTTGATGCCAGCTTTGGTTCCTAATGTTGTTTCTTTCATGACCCGGCCGATCCCACGACAGAAGAGGAAGGGGATAACATGCATCATTATTTCAAAATCCTCTGTCAGATATTGTTCACAAATGACTGGTGTGTTCCATACCTGGCACTATTTCATGATCTGCTGCAGTGTATAAATATAGTCCCCACAAGATATTCCTTTCCAAAAGCCTCCCTGTTCTTTGCGTATCAGTGGTTCAATATCTGTCGAAATTCTGTCAAGAATAACCTTACTGAAAAAGATGCTAGTGACAGATAGCAGAGTAATCCCTCTCCAGCTATTGCACATACTAAGGTCTCCTTTCTTTGGTAATTTGACAATCATCTCCGTCTTCCAATAACTTAGTATTTCTTCTTCTCTCCATACACCTTCAAAGATCTCTATCAAGGTTCTAACTATGATTTCTTCTTGAGCATATCTGCACTCACTCCGTCAGCTCCATGTGCTTTCTCTGGCTTCATGGAACTGACTGCTTTCCTTTGTTCCACAACAGATGGTGGGTCTGCGTTGATCCCCAAGTCTAAGGTCGTTTACTGGAATACCTGCTAGATTGTTTGGCGCTTCTTTGCTGAGGATGGTCTCGAAAAGTGACATCCATCTCCGTCTCTGTTCTGCTATACCAGTGATATCATTTACATCTGTCATTTGAGTTTCGCTATTACTAAATCGGCCGTCGAAGATCTTTGTTATCTTGTACAATTCAGCGATATTCTCAGTTTTTGCAGCTGTTTCTACTTCATCTGCCAGTTTCTCAATGAAAGGTTTGTCTGTTTTCATCCGTCTTTTCACTTCTTTGTCCAGTTCTAGATATCTTGTCTGTAACTGTTCCCTCAGTCGTTGGGCTTTTGTATCATTTAGCTTCTACTTTGTTGCCTTTCTTTCATCAATCGTTGTCTACGTGTCTGGTTTAATCCAGTCTTGTTTTGTTTTCTTTGGTAGCCTAAACCCGACACACTCGTTTACCTCAATACCCGATTGAAACTAGTAATAGTTAATTCTTGTTCCTATTGAAGTAGGCGAAAGCAGTATTGTAAGTCCAGTTGAAAAGTTCTAACATATTCCCAATTATTATTTGCTGCTGATAAAATCTTATCATCCGACTAGTCTCTCTGTCTCTCTTGTGTCCCTCAACATCGCTTTCTGGCAGTTCAGAACCAACATTAATAACGGAGAATTATAGGTCAAGCTGGAAAATGTATTGATGTCAGTGTATCCAGTTTGGATGTTGTACAATATTAAAGATGCAGGTCATTATTTCGTACTCAATTTATGTGTTCAATCAAGCGTTAAATAACCTTTGTATAAATGTGTAGATACTGTACCAGTGTGTGTGTGTGTGTGTGTGTGTGTGTTATGACATTATATATATATATATATATATATATATATATATGATATCACTGGGTCAGAACATCAACATCTGGGTCAGAACATCAACATCTAATCATCGTGTAAATGTACACATTTATACATACGTATACATGTCTGGGCTGTTCACGAACTTGTGTGTGACAAATATGTTACGCCCACAAGGAAGTAGTTGTACGTAGACTACCTACGCAAAGCGGAAGCGCATACAAAAAGTACCACGTGACACCACATTTCACAATAAACAACTCATGCATCTGGTTCAACGATAAATAAATACATTTAGAAGGTACATACTTTGACATCACAGTGTAAATTCAGCAGTTATTTGTTGCGGTTCAAAAGAAATTAAAACAGACCATAAATTACAGACCCTAAAAACAGTTAAACAAGTTTTAAATCTTACTTAAATGTATGCAGATTAATATAATACAATTAGCGGACAATATGTTTTGAGAAACATGTCATTTATTAAAAACGGGCATATGAATGACATCCAATAGTTAACACAAAGTCTGTAACACAAAGTCTGTACAACACAAATCTGTGATGTAAGCACACACACCATTTTTCTTTTGAAAGACATTGTCATCGTTCGATATCTAAGATAGCTAATAGGTGATGACCTCCAGTCCCATTGTAGTTCTATTAATTGTGACGGGATACCACCGGTGAAAGCAAAACTGGCTCAACGACGACGAAAACGGGGACCTTAGAGTTGCGACAGTTCCGAGTCCACCACAGAGAAGTCAGTGGTGTAATAACTTCACAAGAGCTGTAGGCATATCCACTCAGGCTTACTGTATATGAAATCAACGGTGCAGTATCTGGCACAGAAAGTGAGTGCTCAAATAGTTTTCTCCTGGCAGTGACAGGACAGAGTATGGATCCATCAACAGTTGGCATTGGAATCTGAAGAAAGCGATTGTGAAATTGGATGGTTTTGTGGGCATCACATTAATGACTAAGTTTGGTTCTGTTGCTGATCTATAATAATAATTATCTTTTAAATCTCTTATATAATTTTTACAGAGATATTATTTGGGTTACTGTTATATTACACATTATTTGTTCAGCCCCTTTGAATGCCTCCTGCTCGTAAGGGCGCTTTATTAAACATATATTGTTATTATTATTATTATTATTATTAGCTTATTCGTCTTCCAGATACTCTTTAATGCCACAAATGCACCCCTGGCTTTACTGATCCTTGCCTTAACTTCAGATGCTGAGTTGCCATCTTTTGTCACCTTGACCACAAGATTGGTAAATTCAGTCACCTCTTCAATGATATGTCCTCTAACCGTTATGGGATATACTGTTTCCCTGTTGTTTCCCAGTGTCTTTGTTTTGCTGGTTTTTATATTGAATCCCATGTTTTCAACATTTCTGGCAAGGTTCTCACTTTACTTTGGATACCTCCGTACGCGTGTGACGGAAGAGCCATGTCATCTGCGAAATCCAGAGTTTCTGTGAAGGTCCACTTGATGCCAGCTTTGGTTCCTAATGTTGTTTCTTTCATGACCCGGCCGATCCCACGACAGAAGAGGAAGGGGATAACATGCATCATTATTTCAAAATCCTCTGTCAGATATTGTTCACAAATGACTGTAGACCTAAGATTACCATAGAACAGCTTCATTATTCTCACAATATTGGGGGGGGGGATTTCGTAATGCCGGAGAATACACCAGAGTGAGTATCTGTGAATACTATCGAAAGCCTTTTCGAAATCAATGAAGTTTGCATGACTGGTGTGTTCCATACCTGGCACTATTTCATGATCTGCCGCAGTGTATAAATATAGTCCCCACAAGATATTCCTTTCCAAAAGCCTCCCTGTTCTTTGCGTATCAGTGGTTCAATATCTGTCGAAATTCTGTCAAGAATAACCTTACTGAAAAAGATGCTAGTGACAGATAGCAGAGTAATCCCTCTCCAGCTATTGCACATACTAAGGTCTCCTTTCTTTGGTAATTTGACAATCATCTCCGTCTTCCAATAACTTAGTATTTCTTCTTCTCTCCATACACCTTCAAAGATCTCTATCAAGGTTCTAACTATGATTTCTTCTTGAGCATATCTGCACTCACTCCGTCAGCTCCATGTGCTTTCTCTGGCTTCATGGAACTGACTGCTTTCCTTTGTTCCACAACAGATGGTGGGTCTGCGTTGATCCCCAAGTCTAAGGTCGTTTACTGGAATACCTGCTAGATTGTTTGGCGCTTCTTTGCTGAGGATGGTCTCGAAAAGTGACATCCATCTCCGTCTCTGTTCTGCTATACCAGTGATATCATTTACATCTGTCATTTGAGTTTCGCTATTACTAAATCGGCCGTCGAAGATCTTTGTTATCTTGTACAATTCAGCGATATTCTCAGTTTTTGCAGCTGTTTCTACTTCATCTGCCAGTTTCTCAATGAAAGGTTTGTCTGTTTTCATCCGTCTTTTCACTTCTTTGTCCAGTTCTAGATATCTTGTCTGTAACTGTTCCCTCAGTCGTTGGGCTTTTGTATCATTTAGCTTCTACTTTGTTGCCTTTCTTTCATCAATCGTTGTCTACGTGTCTGGTTTAATCCAGTCTTGTTTTGTTTTCTTTGGTAGCCTAAACCCGACACACTCGTTTACCTCAATACCCGATTGAAACTAGTAATAGTTAATTCTTGTTCCTATTGAAGTAGGCGAAAGCAGTATTGTAAGTCCAGTTGAAAAGTTCTAACATATTCCCAATTATTATTTGCTGCTGATAAAATCTTATCATCCGACTAGTCTCTCTGTCTCTCTTGTGTCCCTCAACATCGCTTTCTGGCAGTTCAGAACCAACATTAATAACGGAGAATTATAGGTCAAGCTGGAAAATGTATTGATGTCAGTGTATCCAGTTTGGATGTTGTACAATATTAAAGATGCAGGTCATTATTTCGTACTCAATTTATGTGTTCAATCAAGCGTTAAATAACCTTTGTACAAATGTGTAGATACTGTACCAGTGTGTGTGTGTGTGTGTGTGTTATGACATATATATATATATATATATATATATATATGATATCACTGGGTCAGAACATCAACATCTGGGTCAGAACATCAACATCTAATCATCGTGTAAATGTACACATTTATACATACGTATACATGTCTGGGCTGTTCACGAACTTGTGTGTGACAAATATGTTACGCCCACAAGGAAGTAGTTGTACGTAGACTACCTACGCAAAGCGGAAGCGCATACAAAAAGTACCACGTGACACCACATTTCACAATAAACAACTCATGCATCTGGTTCAACGATAAATAAATACATTTAGAAGGTACATACTTTGACATCACAGTGTAAATTCAGCAGTTATTTGTTGCGGTTCAAAAGAAATTAAAACAGACCATAAATTACAGACCCTAAAAACAGTTAAACAAGTTTTAAATCTTACTTAAATGTATGCAGATTAATATAATACAATTAGCGGACAATATGTTTTGAGAAACATGTCATTTATTAAAAACGGGCATATGAATGACATCCAATAGTTAACACAAAGTCTGTAACACAAAGTCTGTAACACAAAGTCTGTAACACAAAGTCTGTAACACAAAGTCTGTACAACACAAATCTGTGATGTAAGCACACACACCATTTTTCTTTTGAAAGACATTGTCATCGTTCGATATCTAAGATAGCTAATAGGTGATGACCTCCAGTCCCATTGTAGTTCTATTAATTGTGACGGGATACCACCGGTGAAAGCAAAACTGGCTCAACGACGACGAAAACGGGGACCTTAGAGTTGCGACAGTTCCGAGTCCACCACAGAGAAGTCAGTGGTGTAATAACTTCACAAGAGCTGTAGGCATATCCACTCAGGCTTACTGTATATGAAATCAACGGTGCAGTATCTGGCACAGAAAGTGAGTGCTCAAATAGTTTTCTCCTGGCAGTGACAGGACAGAGTATGGATCCATCAACAGTTGGCATTGGAATCTGAAGAAAGCGATTGTGAAATTGGATGGTTTTGTGGGCATCACATTAATGACAATATGGTCCGCTGTGAATCACACACCCTTCCTGTACGGGTCAATTGATCTTTTATACTCCCCAGGTGACATGGGTACTGAGGTTGACTTGCGAAAGAATGCTAAAAAAAGGTACATCAACAAGCAACCCAGACGACTACATCTCCGGATAACGACAGGTCCAGCTCAATGTGAATCAAACGCAAAATATCCGGAGTAATGGGCAACTTCCACCTGGATCGGGGTGACCATGTGTTTTCTTAATACCACGGATCGTTGTAGTCAACCTCCAGTCGGAAATTGGACTAGGGTGGTTACCCTACAGGCGAATAATCCTGACCTCTTCAAGATAACCATCCACACTTTGTGGTGTCAACAAGCTCCATGAAACTTAATGGCACAATAATTGATAACATCCGGTATTTGTGTGTGATCCGGTAACAAGAGACAGAACTCATAAGTGGAAACGTTTCGCCATCCGAACCGCATAAATGTAAGTATATATTTCATGTATATGATTTGTAATGCCTTCACGCGATAGAGTCAGTCCAGTCGGAGTATGACGATATACTGTAGATAAATATGAATAATATCAAACATTAAAATATAGGTATATGTGATAATAATATGATAATAATGTTCCATTATCAAAATCGATTCGAACACCACAAAGTTAATTTGGTTGGCATTCAGAACATTTATCGTACCCACAATGAACGGAACTCTGATACAACTTGTGACGTGACGTTTAAAAGATCCGCGTGTCATATGATCAGACGTAATTAATTTTGTCCAATCATTCCAGAGAACTGGCAGAAAATAACGAAGTTGTTTGCGCATAAATGCTGAATGACAACGAGGATTAAAAAATTATTTTGACTGTCTTGTTGGGCGCGTATTTGGTCTTTAACAGTTTACGGTCAATGTTCCGTTGAATGAAGGTGGCAGTATTTTTTTAAAGTAGTGAAACATAAATATGAGGGATTGGTGCACCAACAAATCAGGAATTTTAAGTATTCCCGATTATTTAAACTTTGGTTCTGTGTGACTATTATCAGGTGCACTGTGTATTAAACGAATTGCTCGCTTTTGCAATGTAACCAGGGGTTTTAAAATAGAGCTGTCGGCATTTCCACAGGCTATGATACCGTTCGCAAAATGAGAATGTACCAAAGCATAATATAATGTTTTGAGACAATCAGTGTGCAACGCACGCTTCAGTTGCTTTATGGAAAATAATGCCCCGGAAACCTTCTTTATGGAAAATGTAATACGCGGTTTTGCATTTGGTGACTCGTCAATGCAACATTAAACATCAACATTCACGTTCTGTCCATGGAGCAATCCAACAACAACAATATCATACAAAGACTTTAATGAATGCTCCCACAATCACAGGACACGCTAATAATGATGATAATGATGTTGATAATGATGATTAACTACAACAAAAGAAACAAAGTTTGTAAGTACACACATAATAATATTGCATTTTGTAGAAATACACACATAAAACATTACATGTCTTTTAGAAATAACCTATTACATCTGATATTATTTGATCTTTGAAATTGTATTATTAAGTTTGACAATAAAATCTGAAGACTAAATGAGAGCTATAATGCTGCCACCTAGTAGACTACAACAACAAGACAGCTGGTAGTGACAAAACTAACAGAATACAAAATGGCCAGAATAATGAATCATGACGAACGAGTTACTTGCCCAATATTTACTTCAAACTTTGTTATCAAAGTAATATCCTTTTAAACGTTAATTACGTTATACCAACATTGAAAATACATTCTCCAACACAATACTTTACTAATTATTTCATATTTGGGATGCTCACCGTACTATATCACACACAAATTGTGCAGCAAATTTGAATCATAATTCAACACCACTGACCACGACATTAATGGCTTCTTCATCGATACAATCCCGTGAACTGTTCTAAACGCATCAAAAATAAAGTACTGAAAATCCCCACATATCCTAAACGTATCAAACATAAAACACTGAAAATCCCCACAAATCTTAAGTTCAGAAATTAATATCAACAAACGGTTACAGAAAACAACCCCCTGGAAACGTTGCCCAGTATTCATCTATGTGAATTACAAGAAATTTGCAACATTGCTCATTTCAGTCATTCCCGATTCTATCTAATTGAATGCCACTGAAGGTGATATTTAATTGGGCCAAGTTAGGTTTCATATGGGATGGCCTCATAACTATGTATTTGTTTTCGTTAAGAGCCAACCTTTTGGCACAGAACCACAAAAATTGATTTTCCAGTTGTTTACTGGCAATTGAAAACAATTCATTAATATATGAATATGACGCATACAAGGTTGTATCATCAGCAAATGACAAAATATGAAATTGACAAGAATTTCCAATAATATTCACATACATTAAATACACTAGTGGTCCCAGTATGGATCCTTGTGGGACTCCACAGCTAACGGGTACAGGCAATGATTTCTTTTCATCTATGTCAACATATTGTAACCGGTTCGACAAATAACTAAATCAGTCATCTTATTCTAAATGTAAATAATTGGTTTTTGCATTGTGGGATTTATAGGGGGTCCGCTGAACGACAATACTGTGTTGGCCGCGGGATGAAACGCTGAGAAAGCGTTGGGTAGTTTTAATTCGAAATGACAATCTGCGAGTTCAATGTTTATAGTTACAGTGTCAGTGTAAGGATTGACTGAAACAGTGAAAGGCGCAAATAAAGTGTAATTTACCAATATTATTACCCATCAGATCATAGATAATAATATTGGTAAATAAAGTGTAATTTACCATATTATTATATCCATAAATAATAAATTAAATATACCAATATACTGGACTCTATTCTTCTTCTTTTCGTTAAATATAATTTTAGTGTGATTTACTACGAACACCACATTTTAATAGTGTTTGTTATGTGCAGTGAATATTATTGTACTATGGTTTACAATGTTGAATACCACACTTTACTATCATTTATAAAGTAGCAATGACGGACGATTAGCATATAGTTATAATCTGATTATCTGTTTTGGAATACAATCTGTCAACAGTGCGGACTTTTTCGGTGTCGAAGCAGAGTTAAACGGTACACAGAAGTTAGTTTTTGGCATGATTATAACAGATCCGGAATATTGACGTCTAAGGTTAAAATGGCCGGATTATCACGGTTTTATCGCTCAGCGGACCCCCTATAAATCCCACAATACAAAGCGCGGCTGGTTTGTTTGGGTTTTTGGCGTCATCATGCTTCAGGCTTATTGTATTAACCAGAGAGCTTAAATATAGAGAGGCGTTCATTCTTTTAGGTCAATGGAGGCATTACTCTTGCCGCGCCATGTTGAATTTTGAACCAGTGGCGCCTCGAGCGACCGGAGGTATTGCTCAGATAAATATAAGCTCTCTGGTTGTCCACATGTGATCGTGTACATGTGTGCGCATGGTTGAAATGAATTGCCAATACTAGTACTATATGTTACATGATCACATACTATTTGATTAATTAACGCTTTAATTGTGCACACATGATATCGAAAAAAAAAACGAAGCTCTGAAACTGTAAATAAAGAATTAAGTGATTTCACAGCCCAGTTTCGTAATTCATAGCCTACAATTTGTGATCACTTGACTGCTGATCAGAAAATAATTGAACATGGTTTAGGTTATTTCACAGCTTTGTGTGTGGACGTTTTTTTTTAATGCATACAAACATACTTTCATCATTTCAGTTTATCATAGTCCATACATTTTTATTTATTTGGATATATACATATAATGATATATACAGCTATTATAACGCAACCATAACACAATTCAGTACAAACTTCCCACCATATGGCATATATTCATCATGTCCGTTTATCATATATTAACTTAAAAAATTATAAGTTCATTTAAAGTCTACACCTCAATAATATAGACCATGAAATATAGGCCTGCCAGGTTGAGAACAAAGAATATACATGAAATATTAACAATGTTTATGTTTGCGTTAACATGTTAGAGATAGAGAAATTAGTACTTTCATATAATTAGTGGCATCAAATCTCTTGTGTCGCGGGTTCATCTAGAGTTACAATCAGTCATTTGTTATCAAATGGATAGAATAACCCAAATTGCTTCCAGCTCTAAACAACCACTACTACAAAAATATGACATTTAATCCAAATCAGTGAACTGTTTAAAGTTAGACAGAATATACCCAGAGATGTAATAGACACGTGCATTGACTACTGTAACAGATAACACTAGTAAATCTGTAACCAAGAGATTGGCTTGTTTACATGGTATCTCATCATCATAGAACTTGTAAAATAATGACTTGAACCAAGTGCATACACAATGTGTAAACACATGTTTTCCTTTTTTTCAAGTTGGTTAAAGAATTTGATTTGATATGCATTTAAGTTATGAAGATCGAGAAGTATACCAATTAAAGCACATGAGCTGAACATTCAAGTACTAATTTAGGTGCTGGTAATCCTTTTTTTGTATTAAGATATGAAATGGCCTGACAAAATTTCATGGGTTTGGTGCCTTGTTTCTTATTTAATTAATTTTATAATACCAATTTTCACCATTAATATTTAATACTACAATTAGTATTCAAGTAATTTAAATCTTTCCTCATCATATATCTGCCCAACAACAGTTAATAACCCATATTTTACTTCTGTCAAGAGAAAATAAAATTAATGTTTCTATCACTAGTTGAGGTATTTAATAATTAATTTCATAACATTTAAATTATAAATAGAAGTCCATATATATCAATAAGTACCAATTGCTTACGTTTAAAATAAATATGGATGCAGGTGATCATGTGAATACTCAGCTACTTATAATTGCTGTAATTAGGGAAACAATATCTGATTATTATTATAGTAATGTAATTTTAGAAGTCCAATTATATTATAAACAATAACAAAGTAAAATATACATAACATCTTCAGTGGCTCCAGTACATGTAGCTGTAAGCTTATGTATATCTTACATACTCATTTTGTGATTAATAGGTGTGATAATGTTCAATAAAATTAAATCAGATTTTGTCTGAAACAAATATAGATCTAGATAGATCTTGTTGGACTTACTGCTTGGGTCATGTCAAGTAGGGGCGTGTACGTCTACTTGTTATGCTTATTTTTTAAATATCCTTTATCTAAAAAGCCAGATCATATCAAATTTTTACACTAGCTTTCATTTACTTTCGGGAATGTCTTTATTTGTGCATACTTTTCCTGTTGCTGCAGCCGAAAGCGGCGCAGAATGAACCAGTGCCATTAAGCGCCATGTTAATGAAGGGAAGCTTTCCGTGACAATCTACCTCCGGTCGCCAGGCCCGACGCCCCATGAATTCAAAATGGCGCCCAATGTTAAAACGCGAAGTAACACGTCTTGTTATAAATAGTCTTTGTATGTAAATGATAGCTTGTGGCGCCACATATTGGATGAAAATGTTATTACGTAGGTTTGGTCATGAATACTCAGAAATATTTATTTGATGGAGGCACGTTATGACTTGTGCGAGTACGTATGTTGGCAAAGAATATATTGAAGCTTTCAGCTATTTCTTTTTTGCCTGAAACCGGAATATTGTTTATGAGAAATTCAGTAGGGAAGGACGATTTCTTGCTAAGTTTTCCTATTGCTTGCTTTAATATTGACCAACATGTTTTACTGTCGTGTATATTTTTTTCTTGAAGTGTATTTCTATAATATAAAGCTTTTTTTCCGTTTAATTGAAGGATTTATATATCTGTACATTTTCACAAGCAGATTTATTTAGTTTTTTGACGAATAATTTAGCTTTTGTGCAAGATTATGTTAAAAGTTCACTGGTAAACCATGGTTCACGTTTCAAGAATCTTGAAGAATTTGAATCACGAAAAGGAAAGGATTCGTTGAATATAGCAGATTATATTCTTATGAATTCGTCGAATGCAGTATTGGGACATTCTATGTTATTAATAAACTGGAAATTTTGTGCATCTAGGTTTTCTTTAGATAACCGGATGTTTGCCTGAGAGAATGATCTGATTTTGACGACAGATGATGTTGTTTTTCATTTTGAATTATGAAAAAGTTTCAAAATTATCGGCGACGTCGGTGATAATGATACCAGAGTGATTTGTAGATGATATGTCATTTGTGTATGTTTTATCTATCAAAGTAGCAGATGATGAACATATATTTGTCGGCTTTGTAATAACAGGTAAATAACCGTGTGAAATAACGGTATCAAGATATTCATTAGTTTTACTGTGATTATCACATTTTAATAAATCGATATTCATATCACCCATCAATACACATGGCTTGTTTTCGTGCTGGATAGTGTCCATAATATCTTGCAAGGTGCGAGACAAAATGTCAAGATCGGCGTGCGGCCCACTGTTTGGTTTTTAGATGACATCTATTATTAGATTTGTTCCGTGTACTGATTCTAAAATATGTGTATTAAATACACAGATATCGTCGCTAAGTTTACATATCAGATTATCTTTTATAAAGATATCTATACCATCTCTGAGCTCGTCCTCTCAATGTCGTAAAATAATATTGTGATATCCAGTTAATCGAAGACGTCCATCATTTTTGCACTGATAAATGTCAATGATATCTATGACATAAAAAGACAAAGTAAGACAACTTAAATTGTATATGAGCTCATCAAATGAATCTCAATTGGCGGAGAGACCGCGGCAATGGAATACAGATATGTGATCCCTCAATATGTCGGTGTGAATGTACCGCTGGAAGTGTGGCAGCTCATAATACGAACAGTTTAAAAAAATAAGTTGAAACAGTGAGTGGCTATCATCGGTGTCATTCGCATTATTATTATTATTATTAAAATATATATATATATATATATATATATATATATATATATATATATATATATATATATATATATTAAATTAAACTCCTCATTCGCCCCGATCCTATCGAGTGTAACGTTACTCGCCATAGAGAAGACAGTTTGGCAAAATTCCCCACACTAATAAACTCCTATCTCCTACCGTGAATCATTGACAGGGCATCAGCAATGAAAATTACCCTTCGATTTCACGAAGGAAACACAAAATGAGATGTTACTGAATGTTGCTAACGAACCACAATAAATCCTTTAACGTGACGTTAAGTACGTTGTTTCGGGACGAGCCCTTGCGTATTGCTCCTTCTACGCCTTTGTTATCTATACGGATGTTGAGGAGTCTGTTAGTCCAGAGTGGGTACCAGAGATCCATGGCCAGAAGAACACAACTGCATGGATCATATTATGAGGAAGCATCCTCATACAGAGTTATTCAGAGTTATTCATAAACCATTTGTCTGACTCCGAAAGTAAGAGAAGCTATACGCTAAAGCAAATTGTTACCAGACCAGCACATAAAGACAGGATACTGGACAAGATCCTTACGAATATGCACAAATTCTACCCCGAACCGACTGTATCGAGTCCAATGGGTTCGTCAGACCACCGTATTGTAATATGTCGCCCTAATCCATATAGTTTACGACAAACCTCAACATAAAAGGTACCGGCAAATTTGTGTTCGTGTTCATAACTCAAAAGTGTTATTTGCTGATGCCTCGCAGAAAACAAACTGGCAACAACTATACCACATGAACAGATGTAAAGATCAATTTGATGTGTTCCAATCCACTATGACTTAGCTGGGTAATATATACTTCCCGTTTAGAAGAAAGTTAGTGACCATGACTGATAGACCGTGGGTTACATAGGGATTAGAGTCGTTAATTCAAAAACGATAATATGCCAGGATGTCTGGAAACAATGTTGCGTATGTAGGATATCGCAACAAGGTAAACAGTGCTGCTCAAACATTAAAGTCATCATTCTATAATAAAAAGTGGACTAATTAAAAACTGAGAACCCACGGCAGTGATGGAGAGCGACCAAACGGATGGTTGGCATTAACAAGTCTGACATGGGCTCTCTATCAGACCTGGCCAAGGCAATAAACACGTTTTTCTGCTCTGTTTCCGAGGACCTAGATCCACTGAATCCATTGGATGGCTGAATCCCTCACTTATACCACATATCCAGTCACAGTTCGTTCCAGATCATTATATTATCAAAACAGCATATGTGGAAACTTAGTTGTCCAACATAAAAATACACAAACCAACTGGGCCAGATGCCTTACCCAACTAGATTTTGACGGATTTTGCCCATGTTTTAGCAGGACCAATATCTGCAATATTTAATCTCCATTAAGGCAACGTCCCCACGCTGTGGAAGAGTGCTGATACATGCCCAATCCCAAAGAAGAACCTGCCAGTGAAGATAAGCACAGATTTGAGGCCAATATCGCTTACAGCCGTGCTCAGTAAGCAGCTGGAGTTCTTCATTGGGTCCAAGGTGTGGGATTGCATATCTAGTTCAATAGACGTGAGCCAATATGGAGCGCAAAAAGGAACGGTTACTACACATGCACTGGTAGACATGATGCACAAGTGGTTTACAGCGACTGAACATAAGGAAACGGTACACAAGTCTTACGACCATATCTGCCACAATGTACTTGCGAAGAAACTGACGAAGTGCAATGTACCAGATATTTTAGTGCGTTGGGTTTGTGCATTCCTTCAGGATCGCGAACAGCGTGTTAGAATGCGCAGCGACATCTCGGATTGGATGCACATGAACGGATCGATTCCGCAAGGAACATGGTTTGGCCCAATGGCATTCATTTTCCTTGTTATTGACTTGTTGGATTCACAAATTTGTCGATAACGCCACGCTTTCTGAATCGTTCATGAAGCCCGAGCAGAGTTAGATGCGTTGACTGTGTATCCTCTTGGTGTGAAACAAACAAGATGAATGTTAACACATCCAAGACTAATGAGATAAGTGTACGATTCACCCATGACAATAGAGCTATCTCTCCACTGACCATCCACGGCAACGATATAGAACATGTCCATGAAAGAAAACTTCTTGGTATAATGCTGGCATCAAACTTATCGTGGAGCACACATTGTGAATATATCCATGGTGAGGCGTCCAAAAGGTTTTACTTTTAGCTCCTGTTAAAGCGATCGGGCTTGTCTGTGGCATACCTACTAACGTACTACAAGGCCACAATACGTCCTGTGTTAGACTATGCTGCCCCTGTGTAACAACCAGGATTAAATAATACACAAAGTAACTTACTCGAAAGCATCCAGCGACGGGCCATGAAAACTATATTTTCAGGCATCCATTATGAGGATTCCTTTAAATCGTGCGAATATCACACCATTGAAGGAGAGGAGAGATCTTTTGTGTTCCCAATTATTCAATCACTGAAGGAAAATTAGTCATAGGCTTAATTATATGTTGGCGACTACAAGAACTCTCCATTATGACTTCCGAAGGAAAATAACATTGCCAGCACCAAAGGTCAACACAAAAGTGAGGAATAACACCAGCTTTATTAAACGTGCAGAACACAAACAAGTAGTCAGGTTTGATGTCGCAAATGGCTTTAGTCCATATATTGTACTTTGAGACAAAACCGATGTAATTGTCTACAATTTCCAAGACTGCAATAGTGTATTTTACATTTAATGTTTTATCTTCACCTTTAACCTGTACCTATTTATTTATTTGTACAATTCAGCTTATAGTTGTAATGGTAATAAACGTCTTAACTTATCTAATATTTCGGGATACTCCGTTTATGGGTCACGTTCCACAGAGCTCCCTACAATATTTGACATATGTATGCTGAATCATTGGTACAGTGTTGTGTTGAACTATGTGATAAAAATCTTCATTTACAAGCCGCAACATCACAAGTGTACAAACTATTTTTCAGATTGATAAACTGTCTATTACAGCTCGTAAATTGATCGGTTATTTTCAATAACATTTTATCTTTTGTCTGTAAATAGAGATTTATTTGCCATTGTTTACATTTTGTACAGCGGAAGTTTACAATATGGCGCATTTATCGTTCACGTATTTTATTATCATTTAATGATTAATTTAAACGAAATTTCACACCTAAAATATATATACCAATATATATATATATATATATATATATATACCTCAAAGACACAGTTAATTATAGGTAACACTGGTGTTCGAACCCATGAGGTGTATGCTAACAATACGTATGCTGCACTAACAACTCCACCATACACGAGAGCACCCTATGTAACGATATTGTAAATTCTATGTAAACATAGATGGTGATTTTGCAATTGAGTAAACGTATAAATCAAGTAATTATTATTGTTAATGAATAAATAATATTTTTTAGTAACGAGACACATGCACTTGATAAAGGTTTTTATAATCGAAACTATAGTCGTACTATTTTGGGCTGAGTGAAAATACTACTATTTCTGCTATTGTCGGAGGTATTAGGATTATTATCATAATATATATTATATGTACTAATATATATATATATATAATTTG
Source organism: Paralvinella palmiformis (assembly GCA_025642065.1). Lineage (NCBI taxonomy): Eukaryota > Metazoa > Annelida > Polychaeta > Terebellida > Alvinellidae > Paralvinella > Paralvinella palmiformis. The sequence continues at coordinate 74,294 of JAODUP010000799.1, read as the reverse complement.
TTTTCTATTTAGGTAGTTCTGGTTTGTTCATAATTCTGTAAGAATAATAAACATCACGAAAACCTGAGCCCACGGCTTTATTATATGTAACATAAAACGCGCACACACACAGAGAGACACACGCGATTATTTAATAAATGACTGTAGCAGTTAATTTTTAACATGAAACACCTGGTTAATACGATAAACTCTCATAGACTATACTATAAGCATATTAATGCGCACAATCTCGTGTATATAAAATTATATATATTCGGTTATTTAAGCTGTCAATTTAATCATGGTGGTAAATAGGTAACCCCACACTCACCCATTTTCGCCAGTTTACTGTTAGGAATCTAGTTGTCGATTTCATGTAATTATTAATTGTAATTAAATATGGATTTATTAGAACCCGATAGGTGGCGGACATTTATCGAGAAAACCGAGGAGTTATTTGTTTGCGGTTATAAACTGTCCATACCTCTTCAGTTAAAAGCTGTTGATGAATTAGACAACAAACTTGTTGTATGGAAAAATACTTTGCCAGTATCTGCTAAATCTAGACACCCTAAAGACAGTGACACCGATGTCAAAAAAAAAGATGGTCGAGTTGGAGATAACACACCCACAGATGCAGGTAACATACCTGTTGATGGAGGAAAACGCGTCGATTCATCGGATTTAGATGAGAAAACGGATAAAGATTCCATTTCCAATCGTTTGATAAAGGATAAAACCGGAGTTGTTAAAACAACAACAAACGTGAAACGTGGTCGACCCAGAAAACGAAGACGGCAACGTACTTTGCATATGAATGCCGATGAAGGTTTACTATCCGAGACAGTTGCTGAACCCGAAACAGTTGAGTACATGTCACATTCTGATGATGACATCGAAAGTGCTAGGACCGAAGACCCATTGGAAAAATCTGTTAAGAACAGTGCTGTGAAAAATGTCCATATTCAGGATGTACGTGACTGCGACAGGAGACGTTCAAAAAGAATAAAAAGCAGGAGAATGAATGAAATGGAATCTGACGATGATGGGGGTAGGGAAAAGAATTCAATATTAAAAAGAACAGCAGAATATGAAACGGTGGTTAAACTTGAGGTGACAGATAATGATAGTTGGAATAACAATAGAATCAGTTCACCGGAAGATCAAAAGCCAGTCACACGAGGAAAAAGAGGAAGACCGAGAAAGTTACAGTCACTTCCAGACAATTTGTTTGAAGGACTGAATCTAACACACAAATGCTCAAAGTGTTCCAAGAGTTATGGTACATCAGAGGTGTTGAAATGTCACATGGAGGTACACAAAGATGATTTGCCGCTCACCTGCTTAACGTGTAGCAAAACATATAACTCAAGAGGTGGTTTCGACAACCACATCCGCACCCACGATCCAGACAACCAGATTCAGTGTCCTCATTGTGAATTTAGGTATCCCAACTACACTGTAATGAATCGTCATGTGTTAATGAAGCATGCTGCCATAAATTCTCGTCCTTTTTTGTGTGATCTCTGCGGAAAGGGTTTTCTCCAACCTTCCACATTGAAGGTGCATATGTGTACACATGATGTGGAAAAGAACTTTGCCTGTGACCAGTGCAAATTTCGAACACATACAAAAAATATTCTTGCAGTTCACAAGAAAAACATACACTCAGAAAAGGAGTACTACTGCTGTGACTTGTGTGATGTGAGAGTTAAGTACAAGGGCTCATTGATTGAGCACAGACGGAGACATTTCGGAGAGAGACCACACCAGTGTCCAGTCTGTAGTTCAAAATTTACGAGTCGTTCTCAGCTAGCTCAGCATAAGAAGATCCACAGGGAGAAGACATTTGTGTGTGATCAGTGTAAGAAAAAGTTCATTGATAGGCATAAATTGGCTAGACACATGACCATACACACTGGCGAAAAGAAATACTCCTGTGGATTTTGCAGCTATCAGTGTAATGTCCGTGGAAACATCCGCAAACATTGGCTCTTTGTCCACAAGATCGATCATGACAGACGGATGCAACGTGTCAAGCTCATCAACACAAATGGCATCGATGAAGAGAAGATGTTAAAGTCATCATCAGACGTAATGAAGAGACCAGACAATGATGTGGCTATTGCTCCGGACAGCAATCAGTTGGAGACACAGGAAAACGATGGCAACCAACAGATCACGGAAGCTTGTTTGAAATCCATTGCTGAGAAAAATCAAGAAGAAAATAATTTCATAAAAGTCCAGACTGATTATTCGAATCGTGCTATAATTTTGCCAGAAATAACATCGGATGGCGGATCATTTCAGGGAACTTGTCCCGTCCTGTCAGTATCTACAGATCTACCATCGGTGCTCTCAGAAACAGAGCTCTGCATAAACGGCGTGGCAGATGTTGACCAACACGCGATCACTGAAACTGTCATTGATGATGGCAAGGTTTTAGAACTGCCGGTGGCGAGCAACAGTTTGAGCGTCATCACCCAGGATAGCATCTACCCAGGTGACCTCGGTCTCGAGACCAAGGTTGAAATGGCCGAGGATGGTACACAGTATGTTTACGTTTATTTTCCTGTCGATCAGATACCATCGCAGTCTGCAGTGCCCACGGCTAGCACGGAGGAGTACGTTGTGACTGTTGAGGAAACAGAAACACAACAAGCTTCACTCGGTCTCAATAACATGATTTGATAACTGGCTAGTATTTATTTAACTGCATTGTTATCTAAAAATTAATTATTCAAATGACCACCGAGAAGTATACTTCGGAAATAAATATATTTAACACACATCAGTATTGAAGTGATGAAACGTTATTACTGATGGCCCATCAGTGATGGGTATTCTTTGGGGAAGGCGTCGTTAGAACATTGGATCGCTGTACTGAAAACCTGCAGATTTGAGGTTTGAATATGACCCAGACATGGGATCAATTCTGGAATTGATGGTCAATATTGGAAGTGATTATTTAAAAAAATGGATTTGGAGTTTTCAAAAAAATATTACTTGTGGTATTAAAAAAAATTGATAAATTTGATGTGGAATTGACCCGATGTCTGGTATGACCAGTGACAAAAATTTATTATTGCAAGGTCTATTCATTCAGTTTTCTCCAGAAAAGTTGCTTTTTCCAGGATGGTGGGAAAGTTCTGTATTATATTGCCATCTATTGTGTTATTATGTGTTTATCAACAGATGAATCTATATAAAAAGTATATTCATTCTTAATTAATTTATAACTGGAAAGATAAATATTACATTCCCGATTGCTTTTTAACAGATCACCCATTCATGATGTTTGTTTGTCATTTTAAAATTCTTTTCCAGTTCCGCATCAATCCAGTGAACGTTCTCGGATTATTCTAACAAAGCCAAAGGATTTTAACGTGTCAAACTCTGCCAAATATATTTGTATGATAAAGGCACAAATAGAAGATTAATGATGTCGAGTATTTACTATTATTCATCAAATTAGGTTTACGTAATATTTAAACCATCTTTATTGCTGGGGAAAACTCGCAGTAAAGGACGAACCATACTTCATTTTCCCTTTTTTTAAATTTCTGTGAATTTGGTAGCTAGTTAGAAAATAAAACGCAATTTAATATTCAGAATGATTTCTAAATAAAATACCGCCAATTTGAAATATACACTTATACTCCTTGAAGGTAAAAAAGGAACTGAATTTCAATATTCTGTTACAAACCTTACCTGGTATGCTCCTTTACTCTTACTTTATGTTCGTCTTGTATTGTGATGATGATTGATGTTTTACGGCTAAATGGGCCAAGCGACCTCCTAAGGTGATGAGACGAAGTCAAAGATGAAACAACCTTCAGATATGCCCACACCGAAATTTGAATACGGGTGGTAGTGATCTGTGGTCCAACACGCTGCCACTAGACCACGGAGGCGCCCCCTGTCTTGTATTATGATTCACTGACTAGTTATTATTGGTGATGATCCATTTTGATAATACTTCTTTTCATTATCTACCTGCTCTGAAGTTATTTATATATATATATATATCATATTGTTTGGTCTCCATACATGATGTAGTTGTCAAAAGATTTTTGATGGCCCTCATGTTCCTTCTCGCATTTCCATCGAGTTTCAGTGCCTAATGCAATCACTCTTCATCATCTTAACACTGCAATTTTATGACCGACTACTGTCAGATGTTTTGAGATTGAATCCCAGTAGAGGCTGTATCTCTGAGATGTTTCAGCCATCAATCAAAGGCTTCAGTTTAATCAGGCCACTTTCCCAGGCAGTATCCACTTGGTCACATGTCCCAGACAATCCAGGGATAAACCACAGAAAAATCTCACTCAATTATCAAAATTTAGGGAAAACACCCACTTTTTTGGTAACCAAAACAATAAAAAATGATCTAATTAATAATTAATTTGATAAATGTGTTTATAATTGTGCTACGAGGGTTTTTTCTGAGTAGGATTTTCCTTTCAGGTTACACACAATTATCTTTCCAGCTTTGAGGCTAAAGAAAAGGATTTACTTGCATACTACAATTAGTAAATATTTGGTATTTTGGAGATCGTGTATTTAGAATGAACCCCCCCCCCCGTTTGGTAAATTCCAGTTAAAAGAGAGTCATTTGGCTAATGGCCACAATTATTTAAACTTTATTATCTGTATGAGGTAAATAACATTCCTAAAAATGGTGCAGTACCAATATATAAACAGTTCTAGAGTGGAAGCTTGCAGCTCACAACACATTAGATGTGAGGTTGTGATGTAACGGATCAAATCTTATTATGGTACATTACACATGTTGTTTACGTAGATCTATGCTAGGTTGTATAATAATTAATAACTTACATCTTATAACCATCAATTATTATTTTTATTAATTAAATTAACTTTTTCCTATTTTATTTCAGATGTGCCAAATTAAATTTTCCTCTTTGTTCAGTATATTCGTTACCATTTTGTACATTACTGCTTTTAATAAATCAATGTATGAACAATATACATGTATGGAGGCTAACACTCATACAATATAATGTATTACAGGCATTTCTGTGTGTATTGATCAAGTGGGTCTTAAGTAGACATAAAGCATACATAACACCTTCAGTACTTCATATTTATCTATTGGTAAACGAATATGTTTATGACCAGTAACAATTGATGCCATAATAGAAATCATTGTCGTCCACATAATGTGATTCTAAATGCTCGTACATCAGTCGCGTTATGGTTATAGGCAGCAGAAAGGAGTTATACCTGTGAAGACATTGGTTACAAATTTGCTTCTGGAGTTGCAAATGTAGACAAAACATAAATGCTTGCTCGCTTCACATTCCGAAAGCTACCACAAACTAAATCTTACTGAAATGATGATAATGAAAGCGTGACTTCACGATGCTCACATCGTAGATGAAATGCATGAATCGTGTCGATCTTTTACAGAACTGTGTCCCGTTTTCCAACCTACAACAACAAATTATTCATACTTTGGAAGTAAGTAGATCTCTCGGTTAGACGGAGGCGGATTAACATTTTGTAATGATACACTCCGTTAAGCTTAACCGATGGACCGGAGGGGCCATCGTATCAAGATCACTCCTGCGAGGCTTTCGTGTAACATTTTTGGGATACCGCTTAAAGGTGCACAACATTAACAAAGACGGATACCTTCACAAGACAAGACATTTAACATACAATAAAAAATAATGCCAAAGTCATCAATTTTACAGATTTCTATCAACTCCTGGCTAAACGAAGATGACTATTTTTATGTGAAAACGAACTGGATCACTTTATAACTATCTGACATTTTCAGAAACAAGCAGTTAGTGTCGTCACAGAATAATTACAATAATCATTTTTAACACTGATCAGATATGTCACAAAATAACATTGATTGGGTATGTCACAAAATAGACCAATCAAGTTGGTCGCAAAACACAATCGGCAGATATAACGTTGATCGAATATGTCACAAAATACAATGATTGGATATGTCGCGTGATACATCGTTTGGGTATGTGGCAAAATACAGGAAAGACATTGAAAATATAACTAGACAAAGGTATAATTGAATCCATATTACCAAAAACACACAAATTACATTAGCTCATGCATAATTAATCTTGAACTGAATTACCATGATTTACCTGGTGCACAAACCAAACTTCAACTGCAATTCGACCAATTACAAACCTAACAATACCAATCACACCACAACTGCAATCAGTTACCCAATTATAACCACAGTTTATTCAAACGTAACCAAGGACAGATAATGGCAGTCAATCAGTGAACAGGAAAGCTGTACAAAAATGTAAACATCACAATAAAACTTATCATACAGCAGCAGCAATGTTAAAACAAAATTATTTAATTTCTCGACTGACTACATAAACTACTGTTTTACTTCCATAGTCAGAAGTTACAAGCCACAGTATATATTGAGATACACTTTATTCAAATTACCATATGTACTTTTCTTGTATGTAACTAATTGTGATGTACTGATAATATCATATACTATATATATATATATATATATATATATGTGGGTGTATATTATTATAAGATTAGCGATCCATAATATCTCCTTACTAGTACCTGGCAGTAATCTACCTGTTTAATCAATCCTGACATCAACCATATTGTAATATTGTTTTGATGCAAATCTCTAACCCCTCAGCTGACAAGACGTATAGTGTAGACACCATTACGAAGGTATTTATACAGATCATACGTCACAACACTGGTTACTAAGGTAAACAAATGCATCACAAATATCAGGAATATGTTTATTTGATAAACAATGATTAAAAAACAAACTACATAATAAACATAATTATAATATCCACCAACATATTTCTATCTTAAACTATATAAGATTTACATATTATTATTCTGACTAGCAAATCATAAATAAATTTTTATATTATTAACATATTGTTTTGTGATCAGTAACAATGTTACAAACCATGGACTAACAACAAATATCAGTATCTGACAAAGTAGATACTTCATTTTAAATATAATTTTTTTAAAGATCCTAGTAAATATCAAGAGAGCAATTCGCATCTCCACATCCCCATACAGATATCATCGCACACTTTGTCCCACCAATCAAAAATTAATTGCTGTAGACGGCAGAATTGACATCTGCCATCAGCTGTTTACCCTTGTCACCAGCCAGATGACAGTAATGATCGCAAGCTTTATGGTTGCCAAGATGTAACAAATATCGTCCGTATTCCAGAAATATCAACTCTTTTAGTGATTCTGATCACGTCTGAGTCAAGGATATGATAAACATTGGCTGAAATGAGCATTTCTCATTAAGAAAATAGCTTATGATTGTTTTCATGGTGGTCAAGCAATACAGTTTCTAGTGTACAGGCCAAAATATTGAATAGAGAGTAAGGAAGATACATATAGATAATATATATACAGAGTGAGAGAGACAAAGAAATAGAAATACAATAAATATTCACTAGTTTTATTTCTTTATCTGTGTTTTCTCATGTTCTTTCCGTTCTCTTCTGAACTTTATCAACAAATGTTGCTATACTCTTGTACGCATGCAACTTATATAATTAATTAATTTAAAATTATAACGAAACAACCAGTACATTTTCATAAATATTCATAAAAGTGTTAAGATGAAATGACAAAAGAAGCAGATAGTTACATAACAGACAGAACATTGTGACAACGAGTTATTGAGTCTTGCGGCTGATAAACCAAAAAGTGACCAAAGCAAAATTAATGTCAACAAAGGATACTCATTTCCTGGTTGTTATCCAAAAGTCCAAACTCATCGCACGCTTCAGCAAAGAGTGCAGCTCTGTCGAAATGTCGCATGTTGTAGAGTAATCGGAGAACTTTGGAGAACTGTCCGAGTGATAGCAACACCAGTACAGCAACACTCTAGGTAAACGGAAACACAAAATCTACATCAACAAATCTATGTTACATTTAGGCGTAAATATACAGTCAGCACACAAAACAAGGGCATGTATTCTATGCTGCATCTGTTTACAAGCTAGAACTTCTTTGTTTTCAATTCGTTATTCATAAACAAGTCTCTCCAAAATATGAGTTCAATACTAAAATATTTCTTTACGTAGCAACAAAAATTTGAACAGTAACTGCCAATATGGCTTCCGACAACTTGCCCAAAATGGCTATCAACAGAAGTAACCCATTTGCTCTGATACAACAGACAACCCAATGTAATATATTATATGTGAATACAGCAGATAAACATCACAGCATCTCTGGTTTAAAGTGTCTCATACATACTACACTGTTGTATTATATATATTGTGGCATACAAATCGTTGTTAAACATTATAATTCAATCATCACTCATCATGATCCTATCAGCATAAGGTTGAGACTAACTAGGTTGGGTCAGGGGTCATGGGGTAAAGGAAATAGGGTATTAGCATGAGCTAGAAATATTATTATCTCAATATAGCTGATTGCTTAGTGAGATGAAGTCAATTGTTGAATTAATCATTGGAAGGGGTGGGATATTAGGCTAACACTGATCTCAGTAACTAAATATATTATAGACTTATCATTATTGACGTACAGTATATTAACAAATGCCTGGATTATAGACATGCGTGTTGGTGTTTGCCTCGGACATACACAGAATATATGAACTTGTTGTCTATTGTTTGAAATATGTTTATAGTTTGAAATAAACTTACCTACTTACTAAAATAACATGTACGTACCAGTGACAAACATATTGAAAACACAACAGCATAATTTTTACGATTCTCCCTCCCCAGTTAATCACCACCCATCTTTAAAGGAAACTAGCACACCACATTTGTGGTGTTATTTAACAAAAGAGAACAACTGCAAATCATTGATAACATTGTACAGGTGATTAGTAGGTGAATGACAAGAAATGAGAGACACAGAATATGGCATGTGCCTACCTTAAGGTTAACCTGAGGGCTACACAGATGATCTGACCATCTCTTCAATATCTCGCTACACTCGCTATAGTCCAACATACTCTGTAGTGATAACATCACATTATCAGCACTAACACAGAGACAGTTAACCGAGAGAAACCATACAAACTTCCCTCAAAATATAATGTTAAGGCAGAAGCTATGAATTTTTTTTTTAATTTAAAACTTTTATAAAATAGCAAATAACACAGAAACCTGGATCAACAGAATAAAGATGTTACTTTAATTACACGGTAATGAGTTTATCATTATTGGTAATGATTTAAATATACATATACCTATTTGTAATAATTTCACACGTAATCGTGTTTAAAAGACTATAAACAACAACAGACCTGTGAAAATCTGGATCTACAAGTAGTGAAAACGAGGCAAATTTAGTACCCAAAAGTTGGCTAGAAATACTGATTATCGAGATTTCACTGATCTACGTCGTGTCAAACAGCGGTAGGGGGGATCCCTTGGAGCACCAACAAATGATAGTCCCCATTACACAGATCCCACACGGTACCTTAGCTAGCCAGGATGCCTGATCCCAGTGACCATGATCTTGGAGATAACGACATGCATCCAGACCTTTGTCGATGAGGATTAGCAGCTGAACGCCCTCTGGTGGTTGGTAAAGAGAAAATAAAACAAGACGAGCAATTAGACAACGCGAAGACTGACTGGGAAAATATTGAAATGTAATATAAAATGAGAGTTAAACAAAACCTATTATTAATATTATATTATAATTGTTATCATTAGAATTATGATAATCACTTACACACACACATAAACACGCATACACACACACATATATACACACACAAACACGCATACACACACATATATACACACACAAACACACATATATACACACACACATACACACACAAACACAAATAGAACATACACAGATAAATAAAGACTTGCCCGAACCATTTCTAGAAGATTATGATTTAATTCCGATTGAGCAGTTACCTACTACAGGTTCATACACTCAAGACAAGATAAACAGATTAATTCGGGAAACATTTTGGATAGATACCCTAGGTACATTAGAACCGGGAGGTCTTAATAAGAAAAGATATGAAGATGTTATAAAACTTATACAAAATGAGGACGTTGTCCCATTTGTGGTACCATTTTCAAAAACGGCAAGAATAATTAAAAAACATAATAAAATTCTCCAACAGAAAGAAGTGTTGAATGATTATGAATATAGAATTATCACAGCTTATTCTAAACACAAAAATCTAGCTGGTTCCTTGGTTTCTAGCAAAATGTAAGAAAATGGTATATTTAACAATGTCTCCTGGAGCTCTGAATAGGTTTTCTTTTAACACGGTAAAACAACTTAAACCCAATTACAAAAATTCTCAGCCCTAGTATTAGAATTATTATCATAATATATATTATATGATCAGCCATATATTAAAAAATCGAGTTAAAAATGTTGGTAAACTTATTATAAATCACCAGAGGGAGCCACCACTTTGAAGGTAGACTGGATGCTTCTGGAGTGTGACAACACTAGGTAGAAGCTGTTTATGTGACTCCGTTATAACACAATATAAACAATCGTCAGCTCAGAACATAATTAAAGTAGAGTTGGTCCAGACAGCCTGATATGTTACTGAAATGGCTTAAAAAACAATAATTAGTCAAATCCTTTATGAAGATTGACTGGGTACTCTGTGGTAACAAGAAGCTGCCACTGAACTGTCAGGTTTATGTAAATGAACGAATATTGAAGTCAGTTAGTCAGTAATTAATAGTTTGAGCAAGGGGGCAGGTAAGATCATGAGGGTGGCTAAGCCAGAACATCTGTGACCTGACTTGATTGGGACTGATATGACTACATGATCTTGGTGCCAGTTGGCATAAGAGCACATGGCACTGCTCCTTCCCTATTGTATAATCTGGAATTCGAGGAAGCCATAATGGCGACCTTCTGGTAACCTGGATTATTTTTTTATATCTATGATATCATGTATAGTTTGTGATTATTGCTGGCAGAATTTATGTCACTTTTATCAACATTATACATTTAAGTCATTTTATGAAGCGAAGTCAAACGTGCCACAACCTTCAGATATGCCCACACCTAGATTCGAACACGGGTGGTAGTGATCTGTGATCCAACACGCTACCATCAGACCACGGAGGCGCCCTGATCATATGGTAGGAAGGAGAAAAGTCAGGTGCTCTAGATTCTCTAGATTCGTTACAGATTCTCTAGATTAGCGATTCTCGTGACTTTATTTGACCATAGGCTCAATCTAGTAATGACTGCTGCTGAATGACGTTTCATAAGTTCATTTATATAAATGGAATACAAAACAGTTTTTCGAGGAGCCGCAAAATAAATTTGTTGTTTTCCAGGATGGATGGGAACCCTGTAATTGGGCGACACTTCTTTACATCATACTAACACTATTATATCTAGTGACATCAGACTCCAGGAGCATCTGGATCATGTCTGGATTCAGGATGTTGGTACCCACAGACAAGTTAGAGTCAAGACAGCAGCACTTCCAGCTGGATTATTACAAATATGGGGTTGATCGTGTTTATATTTCAACGTCATTTATCATTTGTGTGCACATATTTATATTAGTCCTAAAAATTCAAAATAAAAGTGGCCCTTTCCTTTAACTCCTGCTCGTGACAGGAAGGAGGATCAACTGGAGCAATTCTTGATCCAGAACCAATCGGATCCGGGGTTCATAAATACATTACAGCAAGAGATAATTAGTTCACTTCTTCCATATTACCTGTCAGCTGACCGCTGGCTATCAGATTGGTGGCGACGAGTTTGATTGTACTTTGTGATGCTCCTGATGATCTGATACTGGCTACCAAACAAGCTCTGTAAACGTAAACACAAAATGACTGGTAAATATGTTGAGAAAATGATCAACTGTGTGTGTGTGTGTATGTGTGTGAGAGAGAGATAAAGAACAGGGGGGAGAGATCTGTTTGTAAAATCTGATGAAAAAAAAGATAGGCTATTGTACAGGCAATTTTGAAAAACTACTGTGACATGTTCAAAATTTTGAGAATTTATCATTATACAAGCTGGGGTGTCTCTGTGGTCTAGCGGTAGCATGTTGAACCACAGATCACTACCACCCACGTTCGAATCTCGGCGTGGGCATATCTGAAGGTTGTTTCATCTTTGACTTTGCCTCACTACCATTGGAGGTCGCTCGGCCCATTTAGCCTACAATGTGCACAAAAGTGGCCATAAAACATCAATCATCATCATCATCATCATCATCATCATCATCATCATTATACAAGCTGCACCATTCTGAATTCATAGTACATAGGTGGTGTCAGAATGCGCTGCACCTCCACGCCAAATATTATTGTTCATCACGAACTCGGGAGAGCACAGCAGGCTGTTTCCTTAGTACTAGCATTTTGATTATGTCATATTTTGATCAACTAAAGTTGGCTCCACCAATATCTCAAACAGTTATCGGATCTCATCTCACCGATGGTCAACTTTCTTGACCTCATCCAAAACGGCAACTTACTTGATACAATCAGCGTAATAATGTTCATTCTCCGACTCCGTTTCCAGTAGGAGTTGGACAGCTCTGTCTGTCTGACCGAGGTAGATCAGGTTCTCGACACATTTCTTCGTGTGGTCGTAGGTAGCACGCTTGCTGTCGTGAATGTTGATGCGCTCGAGTTGGTACTTCTGTGTAGGTAACGAGACAATCCTTTTCAGTACGTTTATTTCATACCCAATACGAGGCATAGTTAATGGCTTGGGTGTTATTTATTTCAATACCATTATTTTTGTACCCCCCCCCTCCCCATCATGCACAAAGTTAGTAAATGAGTGATTACTGGTGAGCTTCGACATAAAGGACATCATTAACAAATAGCTCATAGGCTACATCATAGAAAAAGGTGATTATATATGTTTCCTAGGTTAAGTAGTCAGTTTCCTAGGTAACAGTAGTCAGTTTCCTAGGTAACAGTAGTCAGTTTCCTAGGTAACAGTAGTCAGTTTCCTAGGTAACAGTAGTCAGTTTCCTAGGTAACAATAGTCAGTGTTATGAACTGTGTGTTTCATTTATTGCAGTGTTTAGTTGTTACGCATATTATTGTGGATATAATGGATTTTTAAAATCAGAATTAATACTATCAATCTATCTAACTACACGCATACCATTTTGGAAGATTAAAAAACTTATTTTATCACTTTAACAACCTTATACATATATATATACCTATGTATTGTTTATATTTACCATTTCTTTTTAACAAATTACACTTTTATATCCTAACTTATGCTTAACTTTTATGGATGCCAGTAATCTGGTTTATTAACCTTTTATAAAGAATCTTTAATGTGGTTTTATTTCCAAATGCTCTAGGTCACTGAATGACCTAAATTGCACTGACGTGTCATAAAAAACTTTCATCCATCCCTCAATCTAACCACACATACATTCTACCAAACCAATTTTGACACCAACCTTACAACTATTATTAAAAGAGATTTTACAACAAAGACGAAACACATTTGTAATCCAAATCTCCTCAACTGAGCACATTTTATATTTATTACCTGGAATGTGTCATTATCACAGAGCAGATCGTGGCATATCTCCAGCGGCTTGTCCTTTAGAAACGACCAATTAATGGCCTTGTCCTGGTCTGAGTGACCTTGACTTTCATCTAGAAGAAGTAAGTCGTGGGACTCTTTGCCAGGAGTTGATGGAAAGAAGAGATCACCAGAACTCAGACTAGACGATGAGCGAGGAATTCTCTGCAATATAAACACATAGAAATAGAATCTTCATTATAAAGTAACAAACATTTATATTAATAACACACACACACACACATCTAGAGAGAGAATGGTGGAGATTAAGACTAAGACCACTTTTGCTTTTTACCATTTTATGTTAACAAACACTTATTCACATTAAACATAGTCCAGTTATACAACCAAAAAAATACAAATACTGGTCTCGTCTTTTTTCAGACAGTTAAAATTAATAAACCTGATGACACTGTGTAGCCCACGAAGGCTTAAATAAACCCGATGATACTGTGTAGCCCACGAAGGCTTAAATAAACCCGATGATACTGTGTAGCCCACGAAGGCTTAAATAAACCCGATGATACTGTGTAGCCCACAAAGGCTTAAATAAACCCAATGACACTGTGTAGCCCACGAAGGCTTAAATAAACCCGATGATACTGTGTAGCCAACAGAGGCTTAAATATTCAGAACTAGATGTTGTCAATCTATATTACATAAAACTAGTTAATTTGGCCCCCAATTATTTTATATATACGTTGACAATGATAATCACTCGTCAACCATTAAATAATCTTTTTATGTAAAATAACAAGTGTTGCAGTTGATCCTGTTCTGGGTTTAACAGTTGATCCTGTTCTGGGTTTAACAGTTGATCCTGTTCTGGGTTTAACAGTTATACTGTTGTGGGTTTAACAGTTGATCATGTTCTGTGTTTAACAGTTATATTGCTCTGGGTTTAACAGTTGATCCTGCTCTGGGTTTAACAGTTGATCCTGTTCTGGGTTTAACAGTTGATCCTGTTCTGGGTTTAACAGTTGATCCGGTTCTGTGTTTAACAGTTATACTGTTCTGGGTTTAACAGTTGATCCTGCTCTAGGTTTAACAGTTGATCCTGCTCTAGGTTTAACAGTTGATCCTGCTTTAGGTTTAACAGTTGATCCTGTTCTGGGTTTAACAGTTGATCCTGTTCTGTGTTTAACAGTTATACTGTTCTGGGTTTAACAGTTGATCCTGCTCTAGGTTTAACAGTTGATCCTGCTCTAGGTTTAACAGTTGATCCTGCTCTAGGTTTAACAGTTGATCCTGCTCTAGGTTTAACAGTTGATCCTGCTCTAGGTTTAACAGTTGATCCGCTTGGGAAGAGATCCCAGAACTCGACCTGTTCGTGAAGCAGTTAATTCTCTGATTAAAAACACATTAAAATCTTCATTTAAAGTTGACCTTTATTTAATAACACACACACACACACATCTAGAGAGAGAATGGTGGAGATTAAGACTAAGACCACTTTTGCTTTTTACCATTTTATGTTAACAAACACTTATTCACATTAAACATAGTCCAGTTATACAACCAAAAAAATACAAATACTGGTCTCGTCTTTTTTCAGACAGTTAAAATTAATAAACCTGATGACACTGTGTAGCCCACGAAGGCTTAAATAAACCCGATGATACTGTGTAGCCCACGAAGGCTTAAATAAACCCGATGATACTGTGTAGCCCACGAAGGCTTAAATAAACCCGATGATACTGTGTAGCCACAGAGGCTTAAATAACAATGACACTGTGTAGCCCACGAAGGCTTAAATAAACCCGATGATACTGTGTAGCCAACAGAGGCTTAAATATTCAGAACTAGATGTTGTCAATCTATATTACATAAAACTAGTTAATTTGGCCCCCAATTATTTTATATATACGTTGACAATGATAATCACTCGTCAACCATTAAATAATCTTTTTAGTAAAATAACAAGTGTTGCAGTTGATCCTGTTCTGGGTTTAACAGTTGATCCTGTTCTGGGTTTAACAGTTGATCCTGTTCTGGGTTTAACAGTTATACTGTTGTGGGTTTAACAGTTGATCCTGTTCTGTGTTTAACAGTTATATTGCTCTGGGTTTAACAGTTGATCCTGTTCTGGGTTTAACAGTTGATCCTGTTCTGGGTTTAACAGTTGATCCTGTTCTGGGTTTAACAGTTGATCCTGTTCTGGGTTTAACAGTTGATCCTGTTCTGGGTTTAACAGTTGATCCTGCTAGGTTTAACAGTTGATCCTGCTCTAGGTTTAACAGTTGATCCTGTTCTAGGTTTAACAGTTGATCCTGTTCTGGGTTTAACAGTTGATCCTGTTCTGGGTTTAACAGTTGATCCTGTTCTGGGTTTAACAGTTGATCCTGCTCTGGTTTAACAGTTGATCCTGCTCTAGGTTTAACAGTTGATCCTGCTCTAGGTTTAACAGTTGATCCTGCTCTAGGTTTAACAGTTGATCCTGCTCTAGGTTTAACAGTTGATCCTGTTCTGGGTTTAACAGTTGATCCTGTTCTGGGTTTAACAGTTGATCCTGTTCTGGTTTAACAGTTTATCCTGTTCTGGGTTTAACAGTTGATCCTGTTCTGAGGTTTAACAGTTGATCCTGTTCTGGGTTTAATGGTTGATCCTGTTCTGAGTTTAACAGTTGATCCTGTTCTGGGTTTAACAGTTGATCCTGTTCTGGGTTTAACAGTTGATCCTGTTCTGGGTTTAATGGTTGATCCTGTTCTAGAGTTTAACAGTTGATCCTGTTCTGAGTTTAACAGTTGATCCTGCTCTGAGTTTAACAGTTGATCCTGTTCTGAGTTTAACGGTTGATCCTGTTCTAGGTTTAACAGTTGATCCTGTTTAGGTTTAACAGTTGATCCGGTTCTGGCTTTAACAGTTGATCCTGTTAATATTCTCACCATCACAAAACAAAATAGACAATGACATTATTTTATAATGGAAGGATCATCCACACATTACAGTTCATACAGATGCAGGAATATATTTTGGGGTGTTTTCCTGGGTATTGTGTTTAGAAATCGGGTGTTTTCCACACCAAAGATAACCTTCCAGGATTTGTTAAAGCCAAATCAGTGTAAAAGGACAGAAATCAGTGAACCAAAAAAACCTGGATGATATTAATAATGAGTGACAGAAACAAACAAAAATTTCCAGGAATAATTACAAATTCCATGGATATTCATTCCAGGAATATTTCCTAGACATTCAAAACTTCAAATCCCAATGTATTGACATAAAAATGTAAAGAATATATTATCTACACAGACTGTTAAGAACAACATTTATCTCTCACTCTGTCACATTTCACTAAAACTAATATCATTAAATTAACAGAAATATTTCACACAAACGCACGCATGTATACAGAGAGAGAGAATGAGAGAGAATGAGAGCGAGAGAGAGTGAGAGAGAGATGATCCCCAAAATTAAAAATCACATTAGAAGGATTAAAATTCAGCTTATACCAGATGATAGACGTTAATGATAGAACAATTTGTAGAGTTTACAGCATTGAATAAGGAAATGATTTAATTTATAGGTTAACATAAAGTAAATATTATGTGCACACGCATACACACACACATACACATACACAGACAAACACACAAAATACACAATTATTTAATATTTGCATAAAGATCTTAACTAACATATGCATACCTTGCTGATTGGGTCTGCTTTCTCAGATCTGAGATAATGTAACGCTATCGTCCAAAATGTTAACTCGGACTGATCACCGTACAACCTGTGTCAAATATTAAACTGATCAATATTAAAACTTGTGTGAGAGGCTAAACAACAATATTAAGGAATACTTTTATTTATGAAATAAAAAGAATGCACACAATGTTTGTATGATTAATGTGCATTGTGTTTGCTTATAAAATACAGAAGATTTTGAGAAAATGATAGTGTGTGCATGTGTGTGTGTGTGTATGTGCATGCATTTTTGATGGGCTAGTAAGAAATTTGTTGGGCCAGTTAATCATAAATTTTACTAGCCTTAGGGTGAATAAATATTTATCTAACCCTGGTTTGCTAATAAACAATGAAAAAAGAAACTGTGGTCATCACTTGTAGGTTAAGAGTGCTGCTGCTGCCGCTGATAATGATGATGATTAGTTTATATAGGCAATGATAACACATTAACACACCTGGCAGTAATAAGACATCTCTGTGCAGTGCCGAAGTGACATTGTGGTAAATAGTCCTTGATGTCGCTAGGAAAAACAAAATGGGTCAGGTTAGTTCTCAGGAAGTTACACAACAAACAATAAAAAACATAATACTGAATTATATGATAATAAATATGACATTTTTCATAGTGGCACATAAAGTAAGATAGATCATAAAGATGTGTGGATGAGCACAAACACACACACAGATGTGCCATGTGTAGGTAGATTCAACAGCTACTGATGCATGATTTTGCTGATTCACACACTGAGATAATACAGTAAAAGTGTGGACCAAAAAATAACTAAAGCCAGATTTATTAAAAATTTTACTTTTAATCTTTTTACAAACTTAAATAAACAGAAACCTGTATCTACATCCCCATGGTCTGTGGTCTAAAAATTCAAAACATTCAAAACAAATTTCAGACAGAGAGATTGTTATGTTCATGCTTCCTTTACACAATAAACAATGCTATCATCAGCTTGCATTAATTTTCTCAAATAAACTCCAAATCACAGACCTATCAATGAGCTCTAACTGGTCGTTGACGGCTTTCGCCACATCAGCGTTTTCATCCGTTTCCTCCAGGTGGAGCCGATACTCTTTATTCCATGGCTGGTGCTGAAGTAGGCATTTCAAGGTCAGGGCAACCTTTGGTGCAAGGAGGTGAGGGCAGAAAAAAGGTTCTGGAAGTAGAAGATTATGGTAATACAAAGGAAATGTGTGTGATAAAACGTGATCATCGTGACTGTTCTAATAATGACATGGTGCTCAAAGACAGTGCCATACAGTAAACCATGACAAAAGGAACAATGAGAGAGAGGGTGGCTTATGGACACACACACGGACACACACACAGAGAGAGAGAGAGAGAGATAGATACCTAGAGAGTTTTATGAATATATATATATATATATATATATATATATGAGGGAGAATTGTATAATATATGATGCACTGGTATGACGTTTATTTTTGGTAGATGATACCCAAGTCATGTAGCTGCATAACACTTTTTTTCATAATATTCCTCATCAATGGTGGTAAGGTGTTCAGATTATTCTGATTTTTATTCACAGATGTCGGGCTCTAGAATTGGAGAAAATCCTCCGCACGTCATTTAGCAAAGGACCAAGTATTATATTATCCTCGTTTCTCACTGCAGCAAAACCTTATTTTAAACCATCATGGAAATCTGATGAGAAAATCGAACTCGGATCCCTAACTTAAGACAGTCATACTGAAACTACCAAAACATCCGTCATAGAACTGCCAGTCATATGTTTAGTTTTGGTGCTATAAGAGGATCCTGTTTAATACAGGAAGTTCTTAGTGTAACGTAATAAAATGTCAGCTGACAGCTACTTCGCAGTAACTTAACTGTCCTTAACACAATATCAAATATGATAAGTTCAGGTTATATGCTTCAAATGTCTAGACACTAAGTAGAATTTTCAAAGGAATCCATCAATAAATATGTGGCATTAAAATATGAGGCATTAGAATATGTGATATTAAAATATGTGGCATTAAAATATATGTTATTAAAATATGAGGCATTAAAATATATGTTATTAAAGAGAAACAACACAAATCTTGCAGATTGATTTTAGCTCTAAATAATTGAAAACTTATACAGTATTTCAATCATATATATATTTATATATATATATATATATATATATATTATGTATTTAGAGTCAATGATAAATATTTTGATAACTTTGTTTAAAATGCAACTACAAGCCTTGGCCAAAATGAAGGTCATATGAATCGGTTCCTAAGAATGTGATAGGTGGAGTGTGATGTTTGTAGGCCACTGTATTGTTCGATAGACTTAGTGTCAAAACGTGTAGGTTCACTGTGTTTTCTGCTTTAATTATCTGTAAACCATTTTTATTTTATATTTGTTTTATTTATACTTTCACTCAGTTTCCTTCACTTCCTTCCTTCAAAAACAATCTGGGTCCATTTCAAATGCTTTTATATTCCTTCGAGTGATACTAACCTATGGTTATATAATATATATGAGATATCTCAAGTTTCTTTAGAGATCTCAATAGCTGACTGGTAGTGTGGTTGGTCGCAGATCTCTAACACTGTGGTTCAAGTCCACAAATAGCTATGGCTGTGTTTATTTTCATCCTTCACATTTTGAGATAGTTTGCCTCACTTAGATTGGATTGGCCACAAAATACTAAATTAAACATGTTTAACGCATAAACAGAAAGCTTTCCTATTTATCACTAACCTGTAAGTTGTCCATCTTCCAAAGGAGAGCTACCTTGGGAGAATTTCAGATCTGTAATTCTGATGATTCCATCAACAGAGACAAGGACGGGTCGGTCCGACGCTGCCCAATCAACGTCCGATATTTTGGACATATCTTTGGGACATTTGACACTACTGATCCTCTCAACCTGATAAATAGACAGCAAGTTGGTAGAGTGGTGGTAATGATAAAGATGGTGATGTTTGTGTGTGTGTGTGAAGTGCTTTGGCATGTTTATAAACCTGTTACTGTGTTTATCAGTCTTTCTGTCTGTCTGTCTGTCTGTCTGTCTGGAGCAGTTTCTGTCTGGAGGGACCTTTCTCCAGGATTCCAGCACAAATATGTTATTGGATGCTGTTGACATACATCATAATAATCAACACCAACAGTCTCAGGATAAACATTAACACAACAGCATCCAAAAAACATTCATTGAATTCTGTACAGAAAATACACGCTGCATTCATTAAACACTTTGTCATCTTTCCAGCCTCCATTCACTGAATTGAAAATTTTACTTCAGAACATTACAACTCGAGCATCAATCAGATCTGACCATCGGCTAGCCAACACGACGTACATCTTTTGTATCCCAGATGTCAGCACCATCAGCAAACAGCACCAACAGCTTCATGTTACCACGTCCTGGAGCAAATCGGATCTTTCTGATCCAGCCTCGGTGTGTGGCGACAGCTCTGAGATGAGAAAAACCAAGTCATAATATCAACAACATACTACATGGTTCCCACAGCCAAGGAAATTTTATTTTCCAGGACATTTCCAGGACAAAATTACCATTTTCCAGGACAAAGTATACAAGATTTAAAGGTAATAAATCAAGATATGTGTGAAAAAGCATATCATATTTATTCAACATATGTTCGATTTTTTATATTTTTATGGTACAGCCTCCTCCTCACCCCTAGTAGTTGTCTGATCCACCCACTTTTATTTAAATTTTAAATAACATGGGTTATCAACACCATATACATACTGTTTTTCTTCTACAATAGTAGTTTTCTTCTACAGGCATAATATTTATTCACAGCAATTTTGGTGGATTTTTTCACAGGCAATATCCAGGACCTGGAATTTTTTATTTTTATTTTCCAAGTTTTCCAGGATTTTCAGAATGTGTGGGAACCCTGTACTAGTAAGATAACTTTATCTTTCACATAAATACAAAATTAGGTATTCTCAGAGCCAGAAATAATTATCATCATCGACAGAAGTTAATGTGATGCAGACAGGAAGAAAAATACATCATCACATACAAATGTCACAGACAGAAACAAGTCTGTCAGAGGTGACAAACTCCCAAGAGGACTCACTAAATGCTACCATGAGTAATGTCCGTTATTTCTCAGAAAAACACAACCAGTAACTTGGTGCGCTTTATATGTGTTCCCAAATAATTTTCTTGGTCAAGTTCTATCACTAAATTATGTACATAAAGAAACACTTGGCCCTGAAGTTTATTATATAAAGACTTCTAATGGCACCATTTGTTCACACAAGTACTACCTGAATTGGGAAATGACTGTTGGGTGTCTGTGTCAGCTAACACAAGTAACAGGCCATACTTCACATTTGGTGAGTTTGATCCAGTGTGTTCATAAAGTGTACGCTGCCAGGTCAACATTCCATGGCTAAACTCATCGAGTTCAGGTTTATAACAAATATTGAATTTAGAACAAGAATCAAAGAAATTTTGATATTTGTATGTAAGCATAATACCAAAAATAACATATCTACAAGTGGAAAGTAGACTTAGCATACATACTAGCCAGCTGTAAATCTGGCCAAATTTCACTGACTTTCATTGTACTCCTATTAGTTAAAACAATCAATTCCTTGCTCTCCTGACAATTAAGAATGCGGAAATAAAATAAACGGGGAACGTAAAGCAAAGCAAACATTCAGACACATCAAATACAAAGAACTGTGGGTCGAGGGAAATTTTTGTGCCCCACTCCCCACACTGGATTCTTATTTTAGCGTCAAGCTGCTAAACATGATGCAGGAATCACACAAGGACTCACTCTAGAAGTAATTCTGTTCAGGTATTAAACAGACATATTACAGTCAACTCCAAATTAATTAGAATATTTTATGGACACAGGTATGTGGCAGTTGATTGTGAATCTGGATAATATATCTGTCAGTCAGGATCTGTTAGAAATCAGCGCTCATTCGAGATTATATTTACTGTGTCTATGTGTATTAATTACTCGACAAACATAGAAATGTCTCGGAAAAATCCGGTAACAAATAGCTGAGCTGCTTCTAGAATTAAGCTCGTGTTGATGGCAAGCCACTGAAATTATGAGAAAGTGGGGATTCAATGAAAAAAATGTCACATTCAGTGTGGTAGTTATCAGATTCTATATTCAAAAACAAGTTAAATCATGCCCTACACGTAATTATTATCTATTAATTAGACAATTATCATCATCTGAGGCCTCAGAGGCTGACTGAAACCAAAATGTACTGATATATAGATGATGATCATTGATGTTTTACGGCCATTTTTCTGCACACGGTAGGCTAAATGGGCCGGCACTGATAGACAAAATTAATACAAATATCAGAGATTAACATCACAACAATTATCCAATAATGATAACTTACCTGGACAGTCGAGCCTTCAGGTCCCATAAGTTTAGATTACCATCGACATCAGCAAGTACGAGGGTCTCCGCCTTCCATGCTATAGATGTAATACTACCCATACTGCCCTGTACGATAATATAGATATAACATTACCCATAATGCCCTGTACGATAATATAGATATAACATTACCCATAATGCCCTGTACGATAATATAGATATAACATTACCCATAATGCCCTGTACGATAATATAGATATAACATTACCCATAATGCCCTGTACGATAATATAGATATAACATTACCCATAATGCCCTGTACGATAATATAGATATAACATTACCCATAATGCCCTGTACGATAATATAGACATAACATTACCCATAATGCCCTGTACGATAATATAGACATAACATTACCCATAATGCCCTGTACGGTAATATAGACATAACATTACCCATAATGCCCTGTACGGTAATATAGACATAACATTACCCATAATGCCCTGTACGATAATATAGACATAACATTACCCATAATGCCCTGTACGATAATATAGATATAACATTACCCATAATGCCCTGTACGATAATATAGATATAACATTACCCATAATGCCCTGTACGATAATATAGATATAACATTACCCATAATGCCCTGTACGATACTATAGATATAACATTACCCATAATGCCCTGTACGATAATATAGATATAACATTACCCAAAATTTTAAAAATTATAAACAAATAAGCCCTGTACGATAATATAGACATAACATTACCCATACTGCCCTGTACGATAATATAGACATAACATTACCCATAATGCCCTGTACGATAATATAGACATAACATTACCCATAATGCCCTGTACGATAATATAGACATAACATTACCCATAATGCCCTGTACGATAATATAGACATAACATTACCCATAATGCCCTGTACGATAATATAGACATAACATTACCCATAATGCCCTGTACGATAATATAGATATAACATTACCCATACTGCTCTATTAATAATACAAACTTGATGTTACCTTCATTATGTAACAGAATAGACAGAATACATTTATATATTGAGTAAATGGCTGTTTTGTTTAGTTTCTGTAATAATAATAATAATAATAATGATGATAATAAGTGACATTTATATAGTGCTCTATCCAGCTAGGTAGCTGCTCTAAGGCACTTTACAGTATTATTATCCCTGACTCAGACCTGTTCCAATCCATCACACATCTCAACTCCCAAGGGAGCGTACAACACATGCTGCCATTTTAGGTTCTCATTTTATGGATGAGTGAACCAGTCGCCGCATGATAACATTGTAGCTTTGGCTATGGGTGGAATCACTGCCTACAGTTACCTAGAGTCACCAGCCACACAATAATTATGATCGGCTGCACAACAATTACTACCAGCCACACAGCAGTCATCACCAGCCACACAGCAGTCACCACCAGCCACACAACAGTCACCACCAGCCACCACCAAACACACAACATTCAGCACTAACCACTCAACAGTAACTACCAACCACATAACGGTCACCATCTGCCACATAACAGTCACCATCTGCCACACAACAGTTACTATCTTACATCAGGTGGTATCTTGGAGCCATCTTTCAGCATGTTACCCTCCAGTATAAAGTGATATAATAAGCCATTGTTGTCAGTAAAGACAAAATGTTCTCTAACAGAAGATGAACTGCCACCGGCTTGTCTTGGCTCACTTCTGAAATGAAAGAACTACAGCTAAATACAACAAAATATACCACAGATTATTATTATTATACCAAATTATAATGCACTCTTTTCATAATTAAAGCCTGTTCAAAAACATTGTACATAAACTTATGAAAAACATATATATAAGAGATAACAAATATAATACGAGTATTTCATAACAATATATGTATAAAGCTAAATTATATAAAACTGACTAGGAAAAAAATGAAATTAAACACCAAAATGGCTCGAGAACAATGAGAACATGCGTTTTCAGATTACAGATGTGTCATAGAATTTTAGAAAGGGGGGGGGGGGAGGATTATTAGTACCAGTCAGTAAATAGAGGTACCTTTGAGGCAACAGGTAATAAATAATAACAATAATTATAATAAACATGTTCCGAAGAAGATTTGCTGTCTTATAATAATGGATGTTATAAATTTATTTTTATTACTATATATATGTTTTAATTTATTTTCTTCCAAAATGTACCTGGGGATATCTGTATCTGTTTAATTCCCTTATTCACATGCTTCCATATGACCATTTGCCTTATATGACTAGACGACGTTGTTATGATACTACGTCACAGCGGATACATGACCATTTGTCTTATATGACTAGACGACGTTGTTATGATACTACGTCACAGCGGATACATGACCATTTGTCTTATATGACTAGACGACGTTGTTATGATACTCGTCATATGACCATTTGTCTTATATGACTAGACGACGTTGTTATGATACTACGTCACAGCGGATACATGACCATTTGTCTTATATGACTAGACGACGTTGTTATGATACTACGTCACAGCGGATACATGACCATTTGTCTTATATGACTAGACGACGTTGTTATGATACTACGTCACAGCGGATACATGACCATTTGTCTTATATGACTAGACGACGTTGTTATGATACTACGTCACAGCGGATACATGACCATTTGTCTTATATGACTAGACGACGTTGTTATGATACTGCGTCACAGCGGATACATGACCATTTGTCTTATATGACTAGACGACGTTGTTATGATACTACGTCACAGCGGATACATGACCATTTGTCTTATATGACTAGACGACGTTGTTATGATACTGCGTCACAGCGGATACATGACCATTTGTCTTATATGACTAGACGACGTTGTTATGATACTACGTCACAGCGGATACATGACCATTTGTCTTATATGACTAGACGACGTTGTTATTATGATACTATGTCACAACGGATACATTTTCAACCCACATTAACAACTATGGTAAATGTTATTTTTAAAGAATTTTTTAAAATTTTATGCCAACAATTAAAACACCAGCATCTTATCTGCATGTGTGTGTGCATGTGGATGCGTGCGGTGCATTTACGTATTACATCATAATCTAAACGGGTACAAATGCTCTGATGCTGTTATATTTAGGAAGATCATTTCAATAAAGGATGAGCTGAGCATCAATAATTCGTTTAAGTCAGACTGACATTCGGTGGATTAGTCTCGAGTTTTTAAAATGTCAACAAGAAGGCGGCTGCTCCAGTTTTGCCATTTTCTTGGAAGAAATTCTGTGTGCAGGGAACATTTCAATAGTAGTATATAAAAATGATGAAATCACTTCTTTATAGAACCAAGAACATTTTTATTGGAGGAAATCACAAATCAACAACAATTTAATAAACAAGGTACTATTTAATAAGATCCTATTTAGTGTGGGTTGAATTCAGTAGCAGAGTGAAGTCGATTGTAGATAAACTTTTTTATCTTAGACATAGGCTGGCTATATTTGAGGAACTTGATTAAATGTAATTTTTTTCAAATTACCCGGTAAACAATTAATAAAGAACTCGGCTGTAAGACTTAGTTTGACCTAAACTAAAATAAAACCTATTTTACAATATAGTATAATCTTAATTTTCTTGTATATAAATTTATTATTATGTATTAGATACAATGCTTATGTGTAAATAGTGGCTTAGTTGTAGTAAAATTGTATGTAATATTATAAACTTCTACTTGTTTTAGTTCAAGGGCTAGAAATGTTTGTGAATGTGCATTACTTAATAAGATTGTTCAAGTAATACCTAGAATACTAGTTCAGCGATGACTGCATCAGGGTAAAGCACCTTAGAGCAACTCAAGTTAGTTAAGGTGCTATATAAAATACTATTATTATTATTATTACATGTATTATTATTATATTATCATCATCCTTATCATCATCATCATCATCATCAAGTGATATACAGTCATGTTAAACTGACCATTTCTGTTTATTAGCTATTTTAGCCACTACCATGAATCAATTTGATATCGGAAGTGCCATATTAGTCCTGAGGTTAATAGCCAATAAACATGTAAATATTTACGTGGTAAATATTATGCGTGTTGGGAAATAATTGGATACTGGACAACTTAATGGTTATTTATCTTTCTGCTTGCTATTTTCTTAATCAGAAAACAGTTTTGTGAATTTGACATTAATGAATCAACTACTTTATAATTATCATTATTGGGTTTAGGAATCATCTTACTGACATTGGATATACTGACATATCATGTTACCTGCTAACTGGATCCATGACAGCTGATCCTGAAGAAGTCAGCTCAACCTGGGATTGTGGCTGGCTGGAGGTTGTTTCATGACCTTGACCTGATTTCTTCTTCAAACTCTTGGAAAAATGAGCAGGAGACCATTCCTGGAAAAAGTTATATATGATAAGACATATATAAATGATAATATGTGTATGCATGCATGTGTGTGTATGCCCATGTGTGTGTGTGTGTGTGTGTGTGTGTGTGTGTGCATGTGAGGGTTGGGGCAATTACATGACCAAGGTAATCAATTACAATTACTTGAGAATACAGCGATTATGATTAAATTCATTCTGACTGTAATCGATTACAATTACTTGAGAATAGCATGATTACAATGACGATTACATTGTAAAGTAATCATGATTACAATTATTATTACAATGTATATAACACAAACAAGAATGTGATTCTTTATCAATATTTACTCAGTTACGTGTATAATACTGATATAAACATGCTACAATATTTACATGTTACTTTGTAAGAACCAGATGCATTTTCTGGTATATTCTTGAAATGAAAATGTGCAAGAGACTTTAATGGCACTGTACGATGTTAATTTATTTTAATATTTCTGAGATTAATATTTACCATAGAGCAAAGGAGTAAGTAATGCATTTGCCATGGATGCAAAGGTATTTATAGAGATAACTGAGATTAGTGCAAACACTATCATTGGAGAATATATACTTAGTAAATAAATGCATTATGTTTGACATGACAATAGCCAAGTAAAGTCTATATAATAAATTGGATAATTAGATTACAGTCAAACGCCCAACTTCAACCACCTCTATAACTTGACCACCTCTGTAAATGGACCACTTTTTCATAGTCTTACATTATTGCTATGCTTTAATTTATATTTTTCTGCTATAACTCGGCCACCTCCCAACTCCGTACTTCGACCTTTGATCTCCATCTAATACCTATGTTTGTCATCCCATATGTCAATCGGGGCCCAAGGTATAGCCTTGTTTATGTTTATTATTGCATGTGTTATTTTAATTGGCTGCTTGTCATCCAACTGCTGGCCAATCTGGATCATTTGCAGCTGGAGTTAAAATTATGGTGTCAGAAAGAAGTCATCCATGATTGCTTGCTGTGTTACTAGCTCAGGCTTAACCATGGGAAAACAACACGAGTTAATCTGAAATGCCTGTTTATATGACTTATAATAGCGGCAACATCTGAAACGGCGTTTCAACACATTTTCATGTTCATAGAACAAATAAACTGACAAATCATCATGCATATAAATATGACAGCACTCGGTCAATGGGTAAATCAGTTCTATTGTTATCTTTTCCCTTACATATCAAACCATATCCCTAGCATGATATAACATGGTAAATAATCAAACATCTTGTGTAATCGTGAAAGCAATCACTGATTACTTTATCGATTACATTGCATCTGGAAATGGTGGTTACAATTATTGGAGATCATGTAATCAATTACAATTGATTACGATTACCGACTACGATTACCCCAACCCTGGTGTGTGTGTGAATTTGTACATGCAGATATGCATTAATTGGATATGTCTGCCGAGGGGAGGGGTCTGGCTCAGTATTTTGCAAGTTGTGATTTGACAATGCGGATGATTCATCAGTGTTCGTACAATAATTAGAATGGTGATAATTCATGCCAAGACATAATGGATCAATGCTATCAAAATTACTTCACAGCATGTGTCTGTGTGTGTGTGTGAAAGGATGCATACATGTGTGTATACAAGTGTATATACATGTGTACACATGCACACAAACAAACACATGAAAAACATTTCTCACCAATGCTGTAACATGTGGGAAGTTTTTCGGCATCTGTCGCAGTAACGTTCCACTCCTCAAATCCCACAACTCAAAAGGTTTGTTCTTGAACAAGACCACAAAATACTGTCTGAAAAACAGAAAAAACAATTTAATGAGTAAACCTATTTAGAAAAAACCTCACCTGTAAGATATCAATTATCATCATCATCATCAATCTTCATCACCAAAATATTTGTAATTATTTTGATCAATTAATGTATGTCATTAATAAATCAATAATTATATATTGACTATGGAAATGTCCCACAATCATAGGTAACTGTCAAAAATCACTGTATCACATCGATCTTGAAGTTTACTGATGATGATTCAGATGAAGGATGACTCCAGAACAACTTCTTGATCCATATGCCGACTCATCACATCTGTCATCATCCTCTACTTTATCTGCTACATCTTCAATGGAACATAAGGCTACAACAACAATGTTCCTCCACAGATTATTGTCCTCTGATGTGGCCATACTGCCAGATGTCTGGCTCAAATCCGCTATGTGGCCCCTTGTGGTAGTTGTAATTGTTGTGGTAGTTCCTGTAACAGGCTTGTTTTTATGGGATTGTTAGCCCCATGCCCAATCCCCAACCTGGAGGATGAGGTTAAACCTTAAGCCCCGCCACTGAGACACGCAAGCCCCAACACCATCGGCGAGGTATCAGCAAAGAAAGGCACAGTCGGATGTGGTCATTGTTAAATCATAATATCATCAGCATCTCATAGTCCAGCAGACCAGCTGATAACTAGTCACACTGTGTGTGAATGTATTGTATACATTGAAGTCGAGCTGTGATAAAGCAGTTAGTTAGAGTGTAGGACTCGTAGCTGAACGGTCACGTGTTCAAGGCTCTGTGAGCTGCAATGCTGTCATGTGGTGACTGGTTCACACATCCATAAAAAAATGAGTACCTGACAGGACACAGTGGCTATGTGTTTGAGTAATGCTTTGCACCTATAATGGTAGCATGCGTTGTATGCTCCCTTGGAGTTGAGATATGTGCTGGGTCTCAGTCAGGGATAATAATATTGTAAATAATATTGTAAAGCGCCACAACCAGATTTAAGCAATAGTTCACTCAAATTCATAATGTGTTCCAACCAACCAGATAGTTTACTGGTATAGCAGGCTTAATCTCCAGTATGATATTGAAAGGCTTAATTATAAAAGAGTATTAATACTTTGCTTTGTTTAGGAGCTGGCAAAAAATCATGATAAAAAAATCATGATAAAAAGTATTGTTATAAAGGAGACAATACTGTAAAGAGAGTTGAAGCGATAACTCAAACAACTTTGTCTTCAGTTGCTAAGTTTTACAATCCTTACATTAATTTAGGTAGACTTATTTTGTAGGATGTTTCAGCTTAATCTGTGTGTGTCTATGATGTCTTATGTAGTGCCCTATTGGTTGCATGGGTGAAATTTTGATGAATCTTTTGTTAAAACATTGCATTAAAGGCAAAATTGAACACTTTAGATGTGTAAAAGTGACAAACCTATAATTATGGCCATTTTCTGCTGTAATATTTTGCACAACTACTAAAACATGTGTATAATTTAGAGTACCATTTGCTGTGGAAAATAAGTATCAATAATCCAAAATAATTCACTTTTATCACATTCTAGTTCATTTACATATATAGATACAGTAGGCTCCACCGTGTTAGAACATGGTCATTGGGGTCCACAACCTGTTAACTGTGTTATAGGTGGGCCACGAAGCTATACAGAGTACTGATGGTGTGGATAATAGGGAGTCCATGCGTTCACCTCATTTTGCACCATCCTTGAAGATTACATGCAACTGTTTATTTCATAAATGTACCCAGTAATTGCTTAAGCATTCGTTGACTTAAACATAAATATTATCTCAGTGTTTGTGTGGAAATGCAATGTTTTGGCCAGTGGCGGATTTTATGCCATTTCGCGGGGAAAATGCACCGTCGTGAATCCCATGAATTGGGGTCCAAGGTCTGCCGCATTATAACAGTTATACTATATACCGTATCAGTTATTTGTTTTGATATAGATTAAAACAGATCGAAATAATGTGCGAATAATTTCTGCGATATTTAAAATAAAAATGGAGCCTTTGTCCGACGAGGGAACATAATGCCTAAAATACTGGAAACTGAACTAAATACCATACCTACTAATTAATGATTGCGCAGCAATATTTTACAGTAAAGAAAAACTAAGTGAATGATCTAATGTTGACTGACCACTTACTTGAGATATGAGACACGTAACATCTCAATCGGACTCTCTTCATCCCTGTTAGATCTGTACCCTACGCTCTTCCCCGTCTGTATGTCAGTCAGTAATAATTCATTCTTCACCACTCCACTTTGGCCCGGCGTCGGGTAAGCATAAGACAGGAAGCTGTGTAGACTAACCCACTCAATGCCTCTGTGTTATGTCGCAAGCAGACGGTGGTCAGGGTAGGAGTACGTGAAAAACGGACATATTAATAGCAAACCTCTGAAATTTACATTAATGATATTATTTTTTGAAGTCGCATTAAGCACATTACCTTTCACACACACACACACACACACACAAAGAGAGAGAGAGAGAAAATGACCAACCTAACTGAAGTCATATGTATACTAAGTTCTTTTACCAACAATCCACTACTGATGTTATAGACCTGAATCACACCAGAAGATGTTCCTGAAAATCAAACATTACTTTGTAATTATAATCAAAATCTTTAAATACATCATCCGTCCCATAATAGATAAGACCAGATTTCTTTTGATACAATAAATCGGAATTATTTTATTGAAAGAGATCTGTTCTTATTGAGAAATTATTAATTCTTTGATAAAATATGGCTACATGATTGACATATCTGATGACAGGGCTAACTTTACTACAGGACAGTTTACTGGACCTAACACCATACAAGTATCTTACTATCATCACCATCATCATCATTATCAGCATTAGTAATCTAATTGGGCAATATTAAATGCACTAAGAACAAACCCATTATTTACATATGCTGGTAACTATGAAAAAGGAGAAAATAAATATTGTATTGTATTGAGTTTTTTTCTCTCTCTCGAGTATGACTATATTTTTACTAAACAAGAGCCAGTTCTTACTGACACATTATCAAACATGATCCATACTGAAAACATCCCATAACAACCTCACAGATACATGTCAATGTGTGTCACCTGTGTTCAATAGACTATAAAGCCTACAACGGACAGACCTGGAATGGCCCCGGACAACCGTATCTCCAGCATTTATTCAGAAAACACCAAGCACGTAGAAGGTCTTTAACATTTAACATTAACGTTCTATTCATAAAGATGGCACCACTGTTTCACACGGTCTGTTATCCATGGGCAAGAAACCTATCCTAAATTTGTTGGCCAGGATATTAATATTGAAACTTTATTTTAAACAATTCTTGACAAGACTGGAAGTGCAGTTGGTCACAGAACTCTCATGCCAGGGTTCAAATCTGAGACTGACTGGTTTTGAAGGGTGTTTTGCTCTACCTGATTATTCTCTGGAGGTTATGAGACGCATTTAGCCCTCTATGTTCACAGAAGGGGGTCACAATACATCAACATTTCACATTATTTTCTAGACCAGGAATGGAACATATACATTTACCACATGAATACCTATAATATTATGCATCCATCAGAGTGATCCTCATTACTATTCTAACATAAATTTGTCCATCACGCACCTACAGCCAATAACGGCTCATAAACAGCCCAATTCTTTGTCGTCAGTGGGGGGCACATCCTTATAATCAGCGGGGGTGCTGCCACACCATTCAACAGCCTCGTCAGAACAAACTTCAGCAGTACTCCATGCCGATGGGCCAAGTTCGTTTGATGTTCGGTCAAGAATGATTGGCTGTGCCCAATGATGCCATCCATCGAGAGCTTTGGGACGGACAAGTTTGGGTTTGGCAGAAGACTAGTTACAGCGGATGGCACACCATCACCAGCCATTGGCTGTTCCACTACTGGAGCTCCAGGAGTAAACAATGGTGACTGGCTCACTAGGGAGGAATCCTGAAAGTATTATAACCCAATCAGCGTATAAATATAATAATTATTGCAACAAAAACATGTGCAATCTGTGACAAAGTCTTTTCCCTATTTACTTAATTAAATGTTACTAATTACATTGGACAATGGTTATATTATTCATGGATACCAGAGTATATTTATTTTATTATGATACATTGTCTTAATATTAAATTCTCAGTTGTTATAAAGTTACCCGAAATGTTTAGTCTTCAGCAAACATTGTTCTGTTCAGATTTGTCGAGATAATACTATTTTATGATACATGTCGCCAATAGGAAACCGGATGGATGTTTTCTTAAAGCAACGTATCTTATATGACCATCATATAAAACCACCCTAAAATGGATACATTCGAGATGCTCGTGGAAATCTTTTATAACGTGTCAATTCGGCTGAGCGGGGTGATGTCCCGAAATGCCTTTAGCTGGATTTCTTTTATTGTCGTGGGATTTCTTTTTATTGTCGTGAAACATGAATCAAGTAAACATGTTAGACCTATTGTTTCCATGCAAAAAGTGATTGTTTGAACACCAATAGAAACATGTCCAAGTTTTATCGGTGTTCGCTGGTTGACCTTTATGCCAACAAGGACCAGTATAAAAGCAGCTACACTGGCCAGACAGGCCAGTCTCTGGGTTGTGAAATTAAGCTCTGGGTCTCTTCATACATCTTTAGGCTCAGGTTCTGAAACTTAGCAATAGTCATTTGATGCTTTGAGTTTTAACTCAACGTATTTTATATTTCAAAACTTGGACATTTTTGGGAAGGGTTTCTACTTTATTTGATTTGATTCACGTTTCGGTTTTTGTATCGTTTGAGACAATTGATTGTCACATTTATTTTATTTTAGTTTGATTTGTTAGTGTAATAAATTAGTTTAGTAAAATATCACCAGACTTCGGTCAATCGATTGCCTACAAGTAACCAAGGAGAGGACTTGTGTCAATCGACTGCCTACAAGTAACCAAGGAGAGGACTTGGGTCAATCGACTGCCTACAAGTAACCAAGGAGAGGACTTGTGTCAATCGACTGCCTACAAGTAACCAAGGAGAGGACTTGGGTCAATCGACTGCCTACAAGTAACCAAGGAGAGGACTTGGGTCAATCGACTGCCTACAAGTAACCAAGGAGAGGACTTGGGTCAATCGACTGCCTACAAGTAACCAAGGAGAGGACTTGGGTCAATCGACTGCCTACAAGTAACCAAGGAGAGGACTTGGGTCAATCGACTGCCTACAAGTAACCAAGGAGAGGACTTGGGTCAATCGACTGCCTACAAGTAACCAAGGAGAGGACTTGGGTCAATCGACTGCCTACAAGTAACCAAGGAGAGGACTTGGGTCAATCGACTGCCTACAAGTAACCAAGGAGAGGACTTGGGTCAATCGACTGCCTACAAGTAACCAAGGAGAGGACTTGGGTCAATCGACTGCCTACAAGTAACCAAGGAGAGGACTTTGTTATCTGACATAATGTGATATAAATAGTTGATTTTGTAATATGTTGATTTTTTGGCATCAGTGTCATAATTTATGAAAGTATAAAAAAATATGACTACTCTGAATCAATTTGAGTATAAATATGAGTTAAAAAAGCTAAAAGTCTTCCAACATAAGTGCGAGTACCATAGAAAATAAAATAAGTTCCGATGCCAAGAAATGTTAAAGTGCCAGATAGCTGAGGTACCGTAATCTTCCATGTATAATGTACACTAGTGTATAACGAGCAGAAAAATGTCCCCAAAACCCTAGTTTTAATGTATAACCTGCAGGAGAAACCAGGAAAATCTGCAGCAGGCACCATTTTTTTTGTAATTACATACACCCTCCGTGTATGATGGCCGATACAGATTTTGCTCCTAAGGTGCGCAAAACGATCAAAAGTTGTTGTCACAACCTTTGATTTCCATTTGTAATTGCTTTGATGTTATAATTAATAAACAAACTTGCCTTAACTGGAAGCAGTAATTTATATTGTTTTGCTAATCAATGAAATATGACGCATGTATAAGTCAACATGTTTTGTGAGAGTTTTGACGGTAGTTTATTTATGTTCACACTTTGTATAATAATTATTTTGATCATTTGGTAATAAAAGGTGACAAAAGATAATAGTTAGACACAATGAAATTAAGTGATTTATTATAATAACTGTTAACATAGTTGAATTTACAGTATTATAAATAGCAATGCACATATTCTTTTATCGGCGTTAGCCTTATCACAGTAATATTCTCGATGGTGATTTTAAGTAGATCTCAGCAAAGTTAGAACTATTTATGTGTTTCTCAGTGGCGGGGGGGGGGGATTTATAATTAGTTTAAATTTACAAGATTTCTGGCCACGTGGTAGCCTAATCCGCTTCTGCATGGCGTTTAGGCAGGTTGGCACAAAAATAATAAGAGCTGTGATTGACAGCTTTGTAAAACAAGTATCAAAAAACAATGGCCTCAGCAATAAAGTATATGTCTGTCAAATTTAATTTCTTTAACAAATGGACACATTTAGTTATGGTGTATAGCGCGCACCCCCCAAAAACAGCTACAAGCCAAACTGAAGATCAATGTTTGGTTCAAAAGATTTTTGGTTTAATTTCTCCATCTAAGTGTCTAATCCATGTTAGCCACAGCTGCTCGATAGTTGAATTGGAGTGGGAGATGCGAATGTTGCATCATAATGAGTGCTGAGAGAAATAAATCTCTCGCAGAAATAACAAAACAATGCTATATACATCTTCTTGCCCGATGTCTAAATAAAAAAGCCCAGACATAGATCTTATGTATGTTATTTTGTGTAATATTTTCCAGCACCCTAACAATTAAAAAATGCCAGACACCAACACACTTAATGTAGTACAACATTTGGCTTATTCAGTATGTATGACCCCCCCCCCCCAAGTTATTTAGAATCAATTTTAATCTGATTCTAAGTCTTCATACACTGAGTATACTATCTAATTAAAACTGACATACTAATATCAGTCTTTAGCCAGGGACTATTAAAGGGATAGTCCACCCCCAGAAAACAGTTTGAGGACAAATATAGCTATACTCACAAATATAATAAATAATGTCAAAATGTGTAAACGATCACCCACATATTAAATAATCCAGTTCAAAGTGCTGATAATCAACTTTTAATGGCATGTGGGCGCCGCCATTTTGAAGCTAGACAGAGACCGGAAGCTCCTGAATGCTGACATTACTTCAGCATATCCAGTTGACCTGAAGTCTGTAGATCCCGTACAAAACCGTGTAAACAAGTGTGAGCTAAGAATTATTCCAGAACACAACGCAATTATCTTATTAAAATTACGTCATGAATGGCATACAACCATATCAGAAGGAACTTGACAAGAGGAAGATGATTCAAAATGGCTCAGATATTAACGCTGAAGAGAAACTATAATCAACGTCAGTATAGAGATCGCCAATGTGACGTCAGAGCATTTCAGTTTGCTCCTTCCCACCTTCGAATCTGGCTTCCGATGCAGCCGTAATGGCGGCCCTCCAGTAATTTGGATTATTTCCCTATATCTATGATATCAGGTATATTTCGTTATTATTATTGTGGAATTTTTGGCTACTGTTCTAAGCATTATATATTTAAAACATATTTTCTGAGAGTGGACTGTCCCTTTAATAGTACTGACGGTGGCTGATGTATCGATCTCAATAATGGCGTCATAACGTATTGGGTGGTTGGCTGGTTTAGCCCTGGCACTCATCACTCCTAGGACACATGGCGATGGGGCGACACCTCGGATAAACGTCCCATAAAACCAGGCGTGTGCCAGTTTCGAACCCACAACCTAGAGGTTTGCAATGTAATGGACTAAACACTGCACTACCAGAGTGCCGTGATCTCATGATGGGCTGTCTTTTGTAGAGCGCACAAAATTAATCATTTTCTGAGAATGCAAACAGCTGTCTGTTTTGGTACCATCTTCCTCTGTACTGTACCCAGGTATAGACAACACACACATCAATCCGTTATAGACAGTAGGTGGTCAGTCTATCCAAACAGCCAGTCCAAATAGACCAAATGTCAGACTGATTAATATACAATCAAATCATTATCATCATAAATGAATAATATAGAAACTATACTCCATAAGTCAAATAATAATGTCCTAATAATGCTATCTACTTTACTTGGCATAGCTACCTGAAATGAGGGAGACGCATATGGTCTGTAATTTACTGTAATTTATTGCTTAACCACGAGGACTAATTCTAAATAAATTTACAATCTACAATACAACTGCCCCTACTGCAGTGCCACAGCTGGAATTCAAACCTCCAACGTGACCATGAGTAAGAAAGTCCAATACTCTTACCTAGTCGGCCGTAGAGGCTTATGTTTTGGGGAAGTTACTCATGACACATTGTTTAGAGTGATAATAAGTCAAATGTAGTCATATACAATAGACAATTAATTTTAATAAATGTTGATCTATAAATATGCATTCATCTGTTTATATCATTTGCATCCAGCTGATTGGTTCCTGTGTATCAAATGCAATTAGTGGTGTCCGTACAACCGAACCAATAGTGAACTGCATGGACAATATTTGTTGTTGAAACAACAACGTGTAATATATCAATCAAATCAGAGATTCCACTGGCAGGAAATTGACATGTTCAGAGAATTTATCACATAAAACATTGGCTTGGGATTAAATATTAGGCTAGAATTCACAACAGACAATGAACAGTTTTCAGGAATATTTAACATTAATTTAGATGGTGAACATTTTGGAACAAACAGGGCCAATTTGAACAGGATAGTTGGTGTTTACAGAGAAGTTTGAAGTTTTACAGACCCTTTTGTGCACAAAATAGACTAAATGGGCCGAGCCATCTCTAAAGGTAATGAAGTGCTGACATCAAGATCTGAACTCAAGTGGTGTTTACAGGGAATGGCTTAGCCAGATTCATCTTTATAAGGTATAGTAATGGATCATGCTCTAATATGATTTATACTCCTATGTGAGCCTAGACATCGTATGTTTGCAGCTGTCAACCAGAAAAACAACATATAAAACATCTGGTCAAAACAACATTGTGTTAGTCAATGTTCTTAGATATACTCCTTGTTATAACAGATCGATGAACTGGTT
This sequence comes from Paralvinella palmiformis, assembly GCA_025642065.1. Classification (NCBI taxonomy): domain Eukaryota; kingdom Metazoa; phylum Annelida; class Polychaeta; order Terebellida; family Alvinellidae; genus Paralvinella; species Paralvinella palmiformis. Next base: position 36,300 of record JAODUP010000799.1, on the reverse strand, counting down.
TTGTATCAGACATGGGGTCAATTAAATTCCAGAATTGGAAATGATGGGCAATTCCAATTCCAGAATTGATTATTTAATTTTAAAAAATAGAATTGGAATTGATAAATTTGGAATTGGAATTTGCTACAAAAAAATTAAATCCAAAAATTAATTTACCATTTAATTTTTTAATTCAAAAATATTTCTTCTATGACAATCCTACTTTGAATATAAACTATTCGAGTAGGTATTCCAAGCAGGTACTCGGAGTACCTACTCATGGTACTCATCAGTAAAAAAGGAATATTTTTATTATACATTTACAATATAGCCATCACCTAAATTATGACACGTTCATTACCTGATAGTCAATAGTCTTAAGTTCCCAGATCAGAAGACGACTATCGCTCAGTATTAGAGCGACCCTGAACTCGCTAACAGGACAACACATCATGCCATAGACACGAGAATGTCGCGTAATTCGTAGAGGATCCGACTGACAGCGGAGATCGTACGACACATCGAGAAGCGGACTTGACAGGCTGCTGCTGGAAACTTCCTCATCTTAAATGATAATAATTTCAGACAGTTATCAGCATCACCAAGATGACTTCTGTAACACAACATAAAAATGTCATTTTGTGGACATTTCTTGCAGTGGTCTAAATGGACCGCACAATTTTCAAGGATGATGAAAAATGAAACATCCTTCAGACTTTTACTAGTTGCTGATACATCGTATGACATTTCTTTGGTCCTATCCATACTATCTCAAGGAAATGGACCAATTCCAGGATTGGACTTCTTACACCCCACCCCCCAAAAAAACACAGGACACTGAAAGAAACAGGCTCCTTCTAATGTTACATAATGTACTGCTGTTTCAGTATTTTCTATATTAATAGGATAAAAATTAAAATTATACATACTAGCCTCTTTAGCCTATCAACCATCATCATCATCATCTTTATTAGACACGACAGTTTATAAAGGGTCACTAGGTCGGTCGCCAATTGTGCCATAGGTGAAACCGGTTTCCAAGTGGCGAAAGAAAACAAATGACCTTTCGCAGAATTGGCGAAATGCAAATACCACAACTTAAGCCGAAATTCAATATATGCAGTATGTTAATCCAACCAAAATGGAAAACATGTACACGTATGACATGATTCCACATGTGCAACCGTGTATCTGATTTGTGAATGCGACAAAACGGATTGCTCCATCCATGTAGTGATTGGTGGTGAATCCAGAACGTTATGACTCTGGGTTGTAAATTTCTGGATTTAACCGTTCGATTCTAGTGTCCAAGCAGGCTTTCCCAAGAAAAATAGGTCAGAAGGTGAGAGAGGTGTCCGAAACACATGGATACAGCAATGTCGCATACACTACTGCAATGTCACATACACATTCGTATCACACATTACGCATGTATGCAATCTCTGCTGTACTTCATAAATTCATAAATATAAACATCGCCAGTACTGGACTTAACTTTTCTACCTTGTCGCATATGCAGTTGCACATGTGGAATCACGCTCGTACATTTACATATGTTCCATTTCTTGTCGTATTCACATAATGCATACTGTGTACATGGAATCTCGGCTTTATGCGAATACGACAAGAAATGGAACATATCTAAAAGTATGAGCGTAATTCCATATATGCTATTTCTTCCACTTTTGGGGATTCCCTCCAAAAACATACATCCCAAATTTTGTCGAATCCTGATAATTAAATAGTGCTGAATAATTAACTCACTCTTCTAATTAGAGGAATAAACCAGTTTCTTCCAAAATGTCACAAAAAGAAATAAACCACTAGAAAAAGGCAAACTCTGGCAGAAACTGCTGATCTTGATGATTAATGCCACGAAATAAGTGTGTGTATGTGTGTGTGTGTGTGTATGTGTGTTTTAGGGTACATAGTAAGAGGCAACAGGCACAGAGCATCAACATATCTAAACATCCTTCGAAACCTACCTCCATAAATCTAAATACAACTATACATACATTAATCTAAAAATAAAATGTTCCATACCTCCACATATTGATAAATGTGTGCGTATACCTAAGCATGTGTCTGGTCTACTCATAAACCTGTGGGAACCAGCTAATTCACTTTTCATACGCAGGCTATGTACAAAAAGCGGAAGCACGTAAAACACATACCATTTGATACCACAGCTCGCAGCAAACAACACGTGCGTGTGGTTCAATGGTGACTTGCTACATACATATCATAAACTATTTTGACACCACAGTTTACACCTTCAGCTTCAGCACTGGTCACATCAAGGACATAAGGCTATGGTATAATTTCCTGTTGATACAACATCACATGATGAGATCAGCCTTTTATCAATGAATGAAACATCTGACAAAACACAAGTACTCCATGGAATCCTTTATATTATTATTGTATAATAAAAATAAACCATTTCAATATTTAGACCTGAAAATCGCAATACAGTCTAACCAAGCTATCCACCATCCGGAAACAGCTGCCAACAGCACTTACCCCCAACCCTTGATAAGGACCCTATTTCCTGCCATGATAATGCCCATATTTATCGGCTCACCCCCCTGTTATTCAGCCAATGCCAATGCTTATGCAATACGAATACCATACATCGCCATATATATATATATATATATACGCCCGCTATTACCGCCACACACTGATTGTGAAATGTTTGTGGTAATCTGTAAATTAACTGACAGGCTGTCAGCAGCATTAGGTGGCAATCCTGATGGCGTTGATCGTACAATCGGCGATAGATTAAATAAAGTGATAGTTGGAGTTAACAAAGGATCAAAAGCCACGTGTAATTAACCACCCTCGAGGCTGTCCGCCTAATGTACCTCCCCCACTCTAATGCCACCTCACCACAACACCAACTTTCAACCAAGTCCCAAAGTTGGCATAAAAGTGAGGTAAGGCTGTACAGTCACAATTTATAGTTTTCTAATTATGGCTAAAACATAAACAATAACTATCCCATGTGCGCTGCAGTTTATTCTACACATCTTTGGGATCTAATAGGAGTTGCCTCATGTCAACATTTTGTTCTAATACTAAACTTTAGTATACCTCTACTCACCGGAGATGTGATGTGATGAGGCGGAAAGGTGTTTGCCTACGACGGACTCTCACTGTGATGCTGCCATTTTCATGCAGACACATCAACATATCGCGCTGCTTCACGGAAAACACCTAAATAAATTCATCAGAAAATTGTCACCAGCTTAACTTTGTCACTGCATTTGACAGCTTTATTTCCCCTTAATGATGGTCTGATACAGGACATACAACTGAGAACAGGCTTAAAGCCTGTCGAGACTCCAAAACGAACAGGCAAATTAAAATGTGGACGGATGAAATATTTATTCAGAAAGACCGTGGATGTGAATCAAACGCTATCTTATCTATATAAGGTATTCCTGAAACTTAGGGACCACAAAACCTGTAATTAAGCTTCATAAATCTGTAAGAGTCAGTAGTTTATTTAACTTTGCTGCTGGTTATACCCAAGACATATGGCCATGGTGTTTTCCCCAGGGGAAAATCCCACAAACACTGATACCTCAGTTCAATTTGAACCACGAGGGCACCTCCGCGGTCTAACTGGTAGTCCATTGGACCACAGATCACTACCACCATGTTTGAATATCGGCATGGGCATATTTAAAGGTTGTTTCATCTTTGACTTCGATTCATTACCTTTGCAGGTCGCTCAGCCCATTTAGCCTACTGTGTGAACACAAGTGGCCGTAAAACATCAATCATCATCATCATCAATTTGAACCATGATCTATCACAGCAGTCTCATAAATCTAAGGTGTACCAGAACAAAATTGTTTCTGATTAAACAGCTGGCTGAGGCATTCTTTGCTGCAGAAATAAGGTGATCAAGCCAACACCCTGTGATTGATGGATTACACATCCTGTTGGCACAGGCAATGCTGAGATTTGATCCCACTAGCTGGAGACTTGCTGGACAATGCATTTCTAACTGCAACACGATATTGACTACCAGTACTGCATTCTCAATTAAGTCCCATGAGCTTCATAAAAACGTATAGAAATTTACTATGCAGCAAAAAATCCACCCTTTTCATCAGAATGATTCAGCAAATATATAATTCCCTGAGAGCAAAAATCATGTTTTAGTCAAAGCATGAAAGACAATTTGGGAATTGCCTAAAGGGAATGATGAAAGTTTCTAAATTATACAATTATATTTTGATAAAGAGTATATATCACATTGTATATTGCCTTTGAAATAAACATAGATTGTTATAATTAACTCGGTAAACTAACAAAAAAAGCCAGAAAGCCATATTAATGTGAACCATTTAATTGTGGTCATCTATTTAATAATACACCCATATCCCTTCTTCATAAGGAAAAGTGTTAAGGTACATCAATTCTCAAAATACTGCTTATATATATATATATATATATATATATATACTAACAACATTTTAGTGTGCTTGTAGATTATCAAGATTTTATTTTAAGAGTGAAATAAATAAACAGCTGCCTATTTATGTGGCTATGAGGTATGAAAACATGTGCCAAATTTTGGTCAATTGTATTTACGTTTTAAAGAATACAAACCTGCATAAAGGGAGATCCCGTCCGTTCTACTGGCACAATGCCAACAGTCTGGTTAATGTCAAGGTCAAGCAAGAAGATCTCTCGAGGATACAGAAGGACTAGATGATGTCTACAAGATTTGTGGAAGTTTAACTGGAGACATTCATTCAGTGATGTCTGATCTACTTCTTGGGGCCTGAAAATATATATATAACTGCTGATTAGTGGTGGAGCACATGCGTGCGCACGCACACACACACATATACAGAGAGAGAGAGAGATATATACATACAAAAACATATTAATCAAGTGAATGTTAGTGAGAGAATGAATAAATAAGTGACTGAGTTTAATTATTTAGTCTCAGTGCTCGAAAACAGGCCACAAACACAGGCGTAAGTCAGATTTGAACACACAACATGGAGGTTTGCAGTGCTGTGCTCTAATCACCACGCCATTGGAACTCAGAACAGTCTAAATGAGTGAACGAATGAACGAACAATCATATGAGTAAATGAGTGCACTTTATTACAAACAGAAAACACGTCAACTGATCATTACCTTTTAGTATTCTCACCAACCAGGATGCTCGTAACACGTTTGCCGAGTGTCTGTTTAGATTTCTTGTCACCAATCTTTTCAGAACTCGTCGAGTGACTCATGCCATTACCTGTCCAGAAAATAACATCAAATCCGCTATGAACACAAATTACATTGTACCATATCATCTGGCCAATCATGAAGAAACAAATTTAAAGGCTACCTCTATATTAGACATTTCAAGACAAATTATAGTAGTAGTAGTAGTACAGATGTGAAATAATAGTAGATTATATGTACAACCATATACATTTACTGTTATGACAGATATTTACCAAGTGAACCATGTATATTGAATTAACAAATGATCCCCCCTTTACAGCTTTGTATGGTGTGTACTATTGAATACATTTATTTTGCATAAGGGCATTATTAGTGAAAGTATATGAAATAATTAGGCCTGAAATATATTAATCATTACCAATCCCTAACCTGGTATTCTTTAATATGTCCGCCCATCACTTGGCATCCAAATATATATATATAGTTATATGTGTATGTATGTGTGTACTTGTGTTTGTGTGTAATTATTAATACAATATGTCAACTGATATATATATATATATATATATATATATATATATATAGTTTTAGGGGCCAACAGGAAGACAACTTCAGTTACATTGGTCCCTCAATTTCCATCACTGGATTTTTGTTTTAATATTTAATGTTTACCTGGCATTTTTATACATATCTGGAAATTGGAAATAAATATCTTATCATAAGTATCTCCAAAGGAAACCCACCATTCTCAGTATTATTTATATTTGTTACAAAACATCTACACACAGACTACCAGGCAATATTGTTGAGGCATTACTATACAATAAGACAAAACATTCTTTTGACTTACTCTGACCAGAGGGACTCGAGATGTAGAACTTCTTGCCGTTACTTGAAGGAACCTTGGATATTGTGAAGTCTTCCACGAATAAAATACATTCTTGTCCAAGAACTAACCAATATTGGATAGAAACAGGTAAATTAACATGTTTTAATGCCAAATACAGAACAATGTCACTAATGGATTTCAACTATTTTGTTAGCTGTGGCTGTGCAATATAAGAATTTGTATTTACAAAAATGACACTTTTACGCATCTGTTGCTTCAGTCTATACTCCATTTCACCTTTTCAGTATTTGTGTGTACTGCACATTGTTTATGTTAGCATAAAATGTTAGTGCACAGACTCACCGAATTATATGAGGCTGTAATGTTAAAAACTCTAAATGTTAGCCAACAAACAACAGACACACTCACATGCCAGTCTGGATGGCTCAAATGGATCAAATGAGAATGACTGTAGTGTTTCTGTGTATGACTTCTTCCACAATTTGGTGCCTGTCGCAGCATTCCACAACACCAAGGAATAAGGTGGGTGTAATGCTGCCAGCAGATCATGTGATGTATCCTGGAAACTGAGCCACTCCATGTCTGAATAACAAATGCCAATTAAAATGAAATTGTTATATTTTGTTCATCTGTAACAAGGATCAAACAATGATCAAGGACATTTCCAGCACCTGGAAAATGAATTTGTTATTTTCCAGGTTTCCGTAACATGTGGGAACCCTGACTGCAGTCTAAAGGGGCCAAGTAACAGCTGAAGTGAGAGAAGAACTATTTATTACTCCTACTCAGGGTTGGCAAGTTTATGACACAATGTCCAAAACCATGGATTAATCCAGGGTTTATGACGTCATGTCATAAACAGGTTTATAACATGATAACGTCATAAACTGTCAAAAGCATATCTTTTTAATATAAATATTGGCATAGCCAACAAAGTTGTAACATATTTTCTAAGGTATACCTGAAAAGTGTAGTTTTTTATAATGGCTTAAATTATTAATACGTTAATATTGTAATATTAAAAGAACATTTATTATACAATAAGCTAGGGCCTGATTATTAGACTATGGTAATCATACACTGGTATTGTTTGTGACCAAAATCAATTGGCTTGATTAGTCTGCCAATTCTTTCTAGAGCTTAGGGGGCGGTATTAATTTAATAGAACTATTCATTAATTGGATGACAAGCAAGACACTACCCTCTTGGGTAGATGCTGGTGTTTATCTGTGGCTGATCATGCATTGACAGTGACTTCACTTAATGATCCTCCGTGTGGCAAGAGTGAAATATATCAGCCACCAAGACATGGGGTCAATTCAAATCCAGAATTGGAATTGCTTTTTTAACGGAAAAAAAGTAAATCCACAAATTAATTTACCATTTAATTTTTTCATTCAGAAATATTCCTTCCATGACAATTCTAATTGGAATATAAACTACTCAGACTAGGTATTCCAAGTAGGGACTCAGAGTACCTACTCATGGTAAAAGTAGTACGTTAAAAAAAGCGTAGGTTAAAAATGGAATTACAACTGATACAATTAGAATTGATAAATTTGATGTGGAATTGACCCCATGTCTGTATGCTACACTGATTCCATTAATTCATCTTATACCTTTCATATTAAATATTAAACAGCCAAGCTTGTATCTTGTCACATGATCCTCCAAGGACTTTGTGATTTAGATTACTGATGATTAACATATCAGATGGACTGATTAAATTGTACATGTGTAAAAGATGCGAGTCTGTTATGGTTACTGAATAAAGTATATCTCCAAATTATTTCTGTTATTACTGAATTGGAAAAAAAATGTAAGAAAGACTAACGTAAAATATTATTTAATTTCATGTTTGTTGTAATATATAAATATACTAATTCTGATATAAAGATAATCCACAACTAGTTCTAACCAAAATAGATCCCAAAAGTGAAAGATTTAAAAAATAAAAATCACGAAATATAGTGAATAAAAAGGTTTATGACAGGTTTACGACACTGTCATGTCATAAATCCAACCCTGCTCTAAACGTCTGTAGCCAACTAGTGTTTAGAAAGGGTGCAATAGCAATATATTAAAAAATTATGCCAATGAAGAATAGCAGTCATAACTGATCAAACTTTAAGAAATGTTATGTGCAGATATTATGGGAATACAATGTGCATCTGAGGGTAAAAATGGCTCACCATTTCCCCTCAAAATACTTAATCACCCAAAACAAAATCAGACAGGCTTATTTTTTAGGCTGCACAACACCAGAGACATCATTAGTAAAGTTCTTAGATAAAACAATTAATGTTAGAAGATCACTGAGTCACTGATTTGTTTCCTTCAGGATTTAAGGGTTGAAATTCTACTGTTTATAGGAAGTGAGATGACCAGACTACAGTCCTTTACTGAAAGATGTGACATCCTGCAGACGGCAGCAACATTAGGATGAGACAAGGGGAAAAATTATGCTTCGTATTTGGCACCCGAAATATGGGAACTAATTGATGTTTTAATCATAATTTAACCTATTTCTTTTTATCAATTCCTTCGGTGATGGTAGTTTTATTGTAAATTTTACAGATAATTTATTGCGTTATCTTGCAAGATATTTATTATGATGATGTTATGTATGAAATAAAAACAGAAAATTTCAGTTTTAATACAATCATTTGTTATACTGAACAGCAACATGTGTAGTACCCAGCTGTTTTGCAGTACTGAGAAACTTCTCACCATCAGTGATGTATTAGTAAACTTTCTAAATCACTGAAGCTTGTCATAACATATTTCCCCTAGTTTAATACCTGGAGTCAATTATTGTTATTTTCTACATGAAAAGACACTTTTTGGCTTACCCCATCATATCAATTTGGTCCCGAGAAATTACACCCCATTATAATATGTATGACTTCATTTTTTGCACCTTATTGTACCAGCCCTAAAGATTATCCCGAACAAATTCATCAGAGATATGTGACTTGCTAAACCAGTCTTCAGGTGAAGCATATAATAAGTGGCCATAAGTAAAATCTGTAGTCATACATGTATTATAATTTGATCATAAAAATACTTTAAAATTAGTTTTTAATAAATTTGTGACATGAAAAAGGTTTTTGACAATTTTTTGTCAAAGAAATTAAGGGTGTAGGTCAGGGTTGGGGTAATTGTAATCGACTGTAATTGATTACATGATATCAAGTAATCATAATCGCCATTTCCAGATGTAATGTAATCGATTACATTGTAAATGTAATCATAATGAGCAATTACTTTCATGATTACACAAGATTACTTACACTGCTTTATGATGCAAGAGATATGGTTTGGTATGTAAGGCAAAGGTTAACACTAACTGATTTACTCATTGACGGACTGCTATCATATTTATATACATGATGATTTGTCAGTTTATTTGTTCTATGAACATGAAAGGAAAATGTGTCGAGACACTGCTTCAGATGTTGCCGCTATTAAAAGTCATATAAACAGGCATCTCAGATTAACTTGTGTTGTTTTTACATGGTTAAGCTCAAACTAGTCACACAGTCAGCAATCACGCATGACTTTCTGACACTCGTTTTAACTCCAGATGCAAAGATCCTGATTGGCCAGCAGTTGGATGACAATCAGCCAATTAGATTAACACATGCGTTAGTGAACATAAATAATGTACATATTGGCCCCCGATGACAAACGTGGGTATTGGACAGAGATCAAAGGTCGAAGTACGGAGTTGGGAGGTGTCAGTTACAGATGAAAAATATAATTTAAAGCATAGCAATAATTTAAGAAAATGTGGTCCATTTACAGAGGTGGTCAAGTTACAGAGGGGTCAAAGTTGGGGGTTTGACTATATTCTAATTATCTCATTTATTAAATAGACCATATCTGGCTATACGCCGCATGTGATGCATTTCGTTCCAAAATATATATTCAAACAATTATATTTATATTGTTTGCACTAATCTCAGTCTGAACTAATCCCAGTTATCTCTATAGATGCATTACTTGGTCCTTGGCTCTATAGTAAATATTGATCTCAGAAATATTAAAACAAATTAACGTCGTACAATAGCCTCAAAGTCTTTTGTACATTTTCCTTTAAAGAACATATTCATACCTGAAAATAGGTCTAATTCTTAAAAAGCAACATGTAAAGACTGTAGCATGTTTATATCGGTATTATACATGTAACCAGGTGAATATTGATGAAGAATCACATTAATGTTTGGGTTATATACGTTGTAATCATGATTACTTTACAATGTAATCATAATCGATTACATCCAGAATGAATGTAATTGTAATCATGGTATTCTGAAGTTATCGTAACCCTGACTGTAGGTATGGGTTTTTGACAGATTTAGATTATCGACTTGTCAAAAACATATTTCTGACGGTTGGATAAAACCAATAAACCGTGGTTTTAACCATGGTTTATTGGTTTTATCCAGCGTCAAAAACCTACCAATCCTGCTCACTAGAAAATGAAAAAAATAGTAATGATGTATTAGATTTAATGCAGTTAAAGAAACCCACAAACCAATTAGAAGATCGTATTTATTTATTTCCCATATTTATTGTGATATTATATGACAACAAAACCCATCACTTTATTTTATCTTTGAGGAATGCTTCTATCTCATGCAGGGAATAATGCTAGGTATAGGAAATCTGTATTTAGTATACCAGCAATAACTTTATATAAAATGCTGACGTTTCATCTCAACTTCCATGAAAGTTTGTGCCAACATCCAATGAATACAAAGGTTATTATTACCTTATCACTAAGAGAAACTTAAGATATATATATATATATATATATATATATATATGTCATTGTGGTGTCATTGTGGTGTTGATATTATCATGGCAGTAGTTACCAGTGTGCTAGAAGGTGAAGATAAGATGTGTTATCCTGACACTGTTTACCAAGTATTATTTTTAATTTCTTATTTCAAACGATCGTAGGATGACAGTACCATCTGTTAAATGACTAGACTCAGCCACCCAAAAAAAAACCTGCATTAAGATGGCAATTGTCTGTATTTGCATTCTATTTATATTAAATTTGTAAATAAATAATATCTACAATTAAAACCAATAGACCGATCCAGGTCAAATGTATTGCATCGGTTACCAACTGAGGTCTCGGGTTAGAAACAGGTATGGTGCCTGCTGTTAACTGGGGATGGCAACTCTTCACTAATGATAAATACTGGAAATCTTTCAGCAAATTATTTCATATTACACGGAGCCTGAGACTAGTATTTCAGCTGAACAATTGTCTTTCCAAAGGATTTAACACATTATTTATCAAGATATAACACAATGATTGAGCGGACCCATCTTTCAGATGAATGACATAGCTAAGCCTTAGTTATTCATACTGACTTGTAGGAGATTTTTTTAGCGTGGGTTTCAATGGATTAAATAAATGATTTTAAAATTAAACTTTTAGCTGAATGTAAATTGACTTTAATGAATATTTTTTAAATATTTAATGTAGAGTTTTGTAAATATTATTTTTATTTGAACCTGGGAACCAATCATATACGTGTCACCTGTATGTTATTAAATAAAAAATGTTATTACATTAGAGTATTAACAATAACACCCTTGATATTTACATGTAGTAAACATTGCAAGAACGTCTGATTCAGAAAGAAAAAACCCCAGTAATGCATAAATATTGATGTTACAGTAATAGAAATCACCCATTGATTTATAATCTATGTGATCATTGAATAAATCCATTTACATTGTCATATCACATGGCAAAGGATCTACAAACAACAAGTTTGAACTAGACAGGCCGGATCATGACAGCCATGCAAATGGGGTTGAACGTTACTTAGTTTAGTGGCATATATCTATTGGATTCCTATTAAATGCAATGTTATGATCTGGAGATCACATACCCTTAATGGACTATAAATAAAATCCAAATATAGATGGTAAATAGCCTATAGACAGCTTTTCGGTAAGACATTTATCGGCCACTACACACGTAAATCGCCATGCGACACCGTGATACTTAGACGTCTAATCCGAGACTGTAGTGTGAAATTCAGCCGCAACATGATGCCTGGTGTAAATCAACTGATCTATTGAAACATCGTGTATTTATTTACAGGTTGTATCGTATTATACTATAACACAATACAACCTATAAATACGTTTAAATGGTACCTATAATTACAGTATATATGCACCAGGTTTTACGACCAATAAACCCCCCTACATTTGTTGTATTTGTTCATGGATCAGATTGTCATCGTACATCTTGTCGCCTTCTGCATCAGTGTCATATTTGTCGTTGTGTTCATCCCACAATTCATCATCTTCCGTGCCATCTAAATCATTGCTGATAGAGCACTTTTGACAGATTTAGAAATGATGGTGGGGTCGATAGAATCCCAGGCCATTTTCACCCACTGTGTGATCACTGGTTTGCCAGCTGCTGTGTCAGCTTTGGGAGTAATTAACAGATCGTTTTCCATTGATGTGTATTCTATGGTCATTATTGCGTGGCCTCATTTACTGTTCCATTCAATTACACGCTCACTCATTTCAATTGTAACGACATGTCTTAGATAAACCAATTATATACATTCCAAAAATAACATCAGCCTCTAATAGTTTATGGAGGTGGCCGTTTTGGTCATAGTGCGTCCATTTTCGTACCGCAGCCGATTTGGACCTACACCTTTGTGATCATGTCACTAATTAGAGCATCAGATTAAATAATCATGGCGGTTATCACGATTAAGTTTGGCTTCGAAAGACAACAGCGAAAACACATGTAATTAATTAGTTTATTGTTCATATATTCATTTTTAATGTTGAAAAACAATATTATTGTATTTCCCCCTAAATTATGCCATTTGTTACCATCCGTTTTAGTCTGACCCGTGTATAAGCTGCACCCACTTTTGACAGTCGATTTTGTGGTATCAAAAGTGCGGCCTATACACGGGTATATACGGTAATACCATCTATTATACAGTACTCACCTGTGACAGGCTTGCTACCATCAGAGAACTCCGCTCTGATTGAGGCCTGACTCACATCCCAGATTATGATTTTGCCATTATAGTCAGCCGATGCCAGCCTCAGCGTATACGGACTTGCTATATCGTGATGATAATTCTCCAGACTCCATTTGACCTTCACCACATAACCGGTATGTTTGTCCAAAGTCTGGACAACCTGAAACAGATCAGAGAAAGCCATTAAAGTGATTTTTAGAAAGCAACACCGACAAATATTGAAGACAAACTGACTTGAGCTGAATTCTATTTAATAACGTCAAGATAAGTAGAGGTAAGAATTTCATTCGACATTGTGTACAATTCTGCACAACCATGAAACACATTTGTCGGTTCCTGTTACCATGGTGCAAGCTAGATTTAAGATGTACATATAGCCCATATAATTGGCAACAGGCACATGAAATAAACACACAAAAACGGTCTCATCCGATATAAATTAGAGCCTTACTTTAATAATATCTTGTGAATTAGCCAACAGACAAATAATCTAGGACAGACAAGTTATTTTTATCAGGGGTTAACTGGTTCCTAAATTCCTTACCTGTCAAGGCCCTACTGAGTACAGAATGTTATATTTACCTGAAGAGTTTTTGTGTCTACAACAACCACACAGTTCTGGGCTCCATAAGCTAGAAGTCCCTGCCAGCCCCTGAAAACAAGATCAATACACAATCTGCAAATCACCAGTAATACAGTTTCTTACACTAGTATATGTTCACCTCATGAAATGGCAGACATGGTGCCAATTCAATTCCAGAATTGGGTATTTGATGGATTCCAAAAAATTGTTTATTTAAATAAAAATGGAATTGATAAATTTTGAATAAGAATTTGCTGCCTAAAAAAATTTAATCCACAAATTAATTTACCATTAAATTATTTTTAATCCAGAAATATTTCTTCCAAATGACAATTCTTCTTGGAATATAAACTAGAATATAGAGCAGGTATTCCAAGTAGGTACTCATATTACCTACTCCAATCATTGAATCAGTGATTGGAGTAGGTAAAAAATAGAATTGATAGATTTGGATTTGACCCCATGCCTGTGAAATGGATTAATAAAAATTCATTCTGTACAGTACATGTCCGAGGGGTGTTTCATCTTTCATTTTGGCTGATTGCCTCTGAAGGTTTCTTGGCACATTCTGTCTACAAGGTACAGAAAAGTTTCTGCAGAATAGCAACATTTCACAATATTATATGAATGTACATCAGTATGCCATTGTGCACAGACAAAATTCTGGACACATTAATCTGCTTAACTCATTAACTTTGTCACTGTTATGAATATTCAATATGTTGAGTTGTTTACCGTATATACTTGCGTATAAGTCGACCCGGCAGATAAGTCGAGGTCGGTTTTTGACCTTGTAATTCAATAGAAATCACTGCTCACAATTGAGAGAAGTTTGTTTATTAAATACAACATCAAAGCAATTATGAAATCTGTATCACGCTGTCATACACGGAGGGTGTACGTAATTACAGACAAAATGATGTACAAGTCCAGCTGCAGATTATCCTGATTTCTCCTGCATGTTATACACCAAAATTAGGTTTTTCAGACATTTTACGGGATTGGTTTAATCATTCTAGTGACGATATATCCATTGTGGCGATACTCCAGTACCCAATTATTCAAAGCTGTCTCTAATTTCATGTACAGACTAATTCCTAACATTTGGCCCTTTTCGTCCTGGGCATTTCAAATAAATATTTCTTCTCCTTTCTCCAGTCTCTAATTAACAGCAAAAGGTATGTCGCTTTTGTTTCAAAGTGTGGGGTAAATATATTAGTATAAATTTCTTCACCTGCAGCGACACACACACACGCCCGGATTTTGCTTTGATGTTATAACTAGGCTGTGCTGAATAAGCGAAAACCTGGAGATTCTCTCCGAAAAACAAAACAAACAATGTTATAACTAATAAACAAACTTGTGAACAGTGATTTCTATAGTATCGCTAATCATCTAGAGGTACTGGTAGTTAATGGCACGTGACTGTCAACTATTATTACACAAAGACTGGTATGTTTGTGAGATCCAAATAACAGTTTGGTGAAACTTAATCTTTATTTGTTGGATAAGACTAGTAGGCAGAGATTTTGTCCCAACTCTGGCTCACACAATAAATAATAATAATAATGTATATTTAATAAAGCGCCCTTTAGCAGGAGCCATTCAAAGGCGCTGTACAAATAATATGTAATATAATAATACCCCAAATAAGTCAAGAATGCTTTTAAACAGTGGATGTTCTTAAGATGGTAGTAGAAATACTGATGTTCATGCATGTTAATACATTGGTCAAAAATAACCCCTAGATTTTTTACTGACCCATTAGGGGTAATCAAGATGCACCCATCTGTAATGCTGGTGTCTTTAGGGATTTAACACAATGTGGTGATGCCAAATATAAAATATTTGTTTTATTATCATTTAGTTTTAGAAGATTTTGAGTCATCCATAGCCGAATATTGGCAATACAATGTTCTAAATTCTTCAAGGAAGAGGAGAAATTTAACTCATTGTCAGAATCCAGTGATATATACAGCTGTGTGTCATCAGCATACAAGTGATATTTAATCCCATATCACTGCGCAATGATCCCAAGAGGACGGGTATACATTGTGAAAACCAGAGGACCAAGAACTGAACCCTGTGGTACACCAGATAACAAAAACTGAATGTCAGATAAAATACCATGAACAGACACTCTCTGGGAGCGTTGTTCCAGATAGGATCTAAACCATTCAAGTACTTTACCTGATAAACCAAATATGTCTTTTAACCTAGAGAAAAGTACAGTATGGTCAACTGTATCAAATGCAGCAGACAGGTCCAGAAGAACAAGTATTACTGGCTTACCTTGATCAATTGACATCATAATATCATTTTTCACTCGAACCAAGGCTGTTTCAGTGCTGTGAACACTTTTATAGGCAGACTGTAGTGATTCATTAAGGTTATTATTGATTAAATATTTGTTTAGATGGAAAGCAACTGCCTTTTCTATAACTTTAGATAAAAATGTAAGATTTGAAACAGGTCTGTAATTGTTTAGAATATTACAGTCCATAGTTTTTTTTTATTAATGGTTTTACAAGGGCAGCTTTCATGGATCTTGGGAAAACACCCAGATATAATGATTTATTAACTATATTTGTAATTGGGTTTATCAGTACATCCAGACAATCTTTCACAAGCCATGTAGGCATAGAGTCAACTGCACAGAAAGCATTAGATGACTTTTTCAGCAACTGTCTTTCAAACACACCTGATTGCAAGTGTTATTAATTCATTGTTTCACAGCACATCTGGAAGTACTGGTAGGTAAGAACGCGTAACTATCAAGTATTATTATATAAAGACTGGCATGTTTGTGATATCCAAATAACAGTTTGGTGAAAATTAATTGTTATTTATTGAATAATAATGATTTAGTAGGCAGCGATGTGACGCTTTTATTCTGACTATTATTGGGTTGAATCATGTAGTGTTGTGGGTCCAGAAGGTTTGCAGAGCTGTGCTCCATCCACTGCATCATCGAAATACCCATGCATATTCAATGTCTTAGAGAAATTTTAGTCTAGACTTTTGTCTGGTTGTATGTGTTGCTCTTTTATGGCCACTTTTGTGCACAAACTAGTCCAAACGCCGAGCGACATCCAAAGATAATGAGGTGAAGTGAAGGATGAAACGACCTTCTGATATAGCCCAGGCTGGGGTTTTACCCAGGTGCTATAGATCTGTGGCCAACTGCGCTATCAGTTAGGCCATGTAAACATGACCTCTGGTTAATGTGCACGAAATTGATAAACTTACAGTGATATTGTGCTGATAAATTACATATCTTCAGTAAATGGAAACAAATATTCAACACATAACTAAACTAAAAGGAATTATATGAATTATAAACCATATCAAATGTCTACATTAAAGTCACTATTACAGTTGTTACGGGTCTAAACATGTCTCTTTATTCCATATCAATAAAGATAATAAATAATTTACTTTGCTCATTTTACATTTATTTTTTCAGCAGCATCCATTTGTCAAAATGAAATCAGGATCTATTAATTTGCAATTCTTATTTCTGTGATGTATTAACTACACACTAAATAAGAAAACAACAGATAAAGACATTGACACCAGTTATACATGTTGACTGATTGATGCAGCTTACAAGATTATTGGAGAATACTTCACATAACTGCTGTTTGCTAATAATTTTTCAGACAAGTACAATTTTGAAACAACTCAGCAGTTCATGGGTGGTGACGAGCACAGATACAAAGAGTCTAAATGTGAAAGAGTAGTCACTGCTCCAGTGTTTTATGTCCTCAGAGGTTCTTTTATGTCCCACTTTTAAAATTAATTCAGCGAAACTGCATCACTCCAGTGGTTAAGCACAAGGATCACAGGTATGATCCTGCCAAGAGGTTGAAACTTTTCCAGGGATTAATTTCTTGGCTCAAAATATCATGGGTGTCTGACCACATTAAATGGTGCTGCCGTCCCCCACTGAATTATTAAAGAAAGGGGGATGTTAAAGATCCCTAGAGGACATAAGTCATAATACACTCCAGCAGTGAGCAGTGGGGGAAGAGATATGAACAACCATTCAATAAAAGGGACCACATTGGAAATAACTGTTCTCACTTTATCCCTGTTTAGATAATAAAACAGAAGAAGAAAAAAATCACTATTTAACAATGTGAACTGAGAAATTAATATGCACAAAAGCATCAATCTTTCTACAGAATCGAACTGATGATGCTAAGTACTCAGAGTAAACATGATTTGGCATCAAGTACAATGTGCTTTACTCAGCTACCAGCAATCAATTAGAGACAACATTATACAATCTAGAAAGATAATGTGGCCTATTTGATCTCAGTGCTTTTCACACTTAGGATATATGGCAGCCACAGCCTACTAATCTCAAAAGAAACATCACAAAAATACAGGAATGAGTTGGATTCGAACCCACAACCACAAAGTTTGCATCCTATCGCTCTAACCACTAACATAGTGCCCTGCAACATTCTAGATTGTAGTTGTTTGTGATAGACTTCGAAGGTGACCAGTGCATGTATGTATACAGACATACAGTGATGATTGATGTTTTATGGCCACTTTTGTGTTCATGGTAGGCTAAATGGGTATGTAATGTATTATTGTATACAGTACTGTTTCAGTGTGTGAGTATGTAACTACATTCAGAGGAAATAATCATATGATTATATAATAATAAAGGGAAAATAAATGAAAATCAAACAGTCATTAACTGGTGTTCTCAAAAATTCTATAATTTTTATAATTTCCAAAATTAAAATAATCTATGAAGACATCATCATGATTTCGGTGACAGGTCTAGTCAATCAACTTCCACAAGACAAAGTTTGTCATGAGATAACTATCAATAGTGAACCTGTGTGAATGTTCACCTTATAATAAGTTATATACCCATCCTGGCTAAACAACAAGTGCCTAACATTAACTCAATAATCCCCTAAAAGTATAGAAAATATATGACTTCACTATCAGATTATCCCCAAATTCATCTAATTTACCACATGGAAGCACAGTGGCTACTGTGTGGCTTCACCTGTCAGTCTATTGTGTGGTTATAGAAGTAAAGGCTCATCTCCAGTTGGATGGGTGATTATCTAAATTAGTGTGGCAGATATGCTGTGGTTATGAAGGTCCACTATACAGTGTACATGCTATATGTCTTTATAGCATGGATCTGTATTGTCATTTTCAAACAAATCTAAATCAATGATTTTTTACAGTGATTTAAATCGAACAACCCTGAGACAAACAAAAGTCAGAACCACTGTTAAATTAATACAAAGTAATATATTTATATATATAGAGATTCAACAGTATCAGTGGACATGCTTGTCATGCCAGAGTGGTGATACATATTCAACATGGACCCGAATCCTGACTAACTTCACTAAGAGTAAGACTCTAAGAGTAAGACTAACTCACTAACTAAGTGAGTAATCAGAAAGCGGTCTAAAATAGACTAAATCATATTATTATATTTACTGATATAATCACTATTTTACTACCTGTAAATCCTTATCTATGTAAATCTAGTTATGTTCCCATTTAGGTCTATCTAGATCCCTAGACCTAGTCTAAATAAGTAAATCATTTAATGGGTATTCACTGATCTGTGATCACTCTCATGATCAGTACTATCAGTATCTACACTACACTACTAGAATCTCTAGATCGTTACAAATGTCAACACGGCAACAGATGCTACACAATGACAATAACTCTGGGCGTTAACGGGTAATCAAACGATCAAAGAACACATTCATCTCAACTCACCAATCGCATGCACCCTTATTCAGATTATGAAGCACACCGGTCAGTGTTTTTGGTACAATTTTCATGTTGACAAACTCCAAATTCTAAACATTGAAAAGATCTACACTTTATGATAATTTGGAGAACCGTCAGTGGCACGGCCCGAGCTGTACCCGCACACGTGACCACCCGGGTGGTTTCTCGGAGCAAGATGCCATCTAGCGAGTTTATTGGAAAAGTCGACGTGCTTATTTTTATCAGAGGGCTTAAATAGAGAGGCGTTACCAAAGACCATAGCCCACTCATTCTCTATACTATAGATGCCACTCTATCAAGTTAGACTGGCTAATGGCTGTTTAAAGCCGACTTCTCTTGTGAAAGTCCATTCGAAAATAAAACATAGTCTACCATGTTTTCGCAAGGCGGCGCTGCTAACAGTTTATTTCACACAATGCCATTAGCTATCGCTCGTTGTCCGTCTATTTGGTCTTTGGGCCTAGTCACTAGTGTAGAATTAGTTTTTGCATGATTTATTTTACGGTGCATTTTGATGTGTTATGATAGATATGTGTATATATGACCATTATTATTACTGAATACTACCCAGATAGCACAAAGCGGTCGGACCGGCCGCGATTTCGGGCGACGCGCGCGATAGCGATTTAAGCCGGTGTTCTGCGAAATAAGTACCTCGCAAAAGTTGGCCCTATTGCATGTAATGCGTCAACGTTAATGGGTCAACGTCTTTTTAGTGAACGATCCAGACGACATGAAATCACAGAGTTAGTGTGCTGGCGTGATCCGGAACTATTCTGATTAATGTTCGACAAATGGGGTACGCAAATAGAGGGAGAGTCGCCGCCTGTTTGTGCCAGTCCATCCGTAGAGCAATGGTTGTACGGAACACTGAAACAGGACACTGAAAGTTAATGATTTAATTTCATGACTTTATTTTTGTAATTGTGAGTTGAGACATAGTCTCAACTAAATGCTCCGGTGCGTGTGTAGAGTCATGGCCGGTTGTCGAATTAATTTATGTTATGAAGAAATAGTAATCGCCCGTTCGTGCCGCTTAACGGTTTGTGGCCCCACCAATTGTGATGACTCTCCCATTGGTGGGCACTGATGAATGACCATCACACAGAGAAAGGTGCTGGCCAGCTACTTACTGGTCAAATGTGACTGATTATATTCAGACCTGGATATGTATAATTATATTTGCATCAGTCATGACTACATAGTACATGTGTAATTAACTGATTCTCTTCATTTAGTGTTCTTCGGTGTCGGTGATGTGAAGTTTGTCTTGGTTATTTAAATTCCAGGGTAGATTTAAAGTCCAGGATATAGATCTACAAATACAATGTCTGAAGTAACAAGATCTAAGCTGCATGTATATGTTTTGATAATTCACAATAAAATGTACATTCTGTAGACGCTAGCTGTATGCACTGAAACGGATTGCTCGCTGGAACACCATTCTGAAATGACAGCTGACAGCTCCGACTAGATGTTTATTGTTCTCGGTATTTATGAACTCTGTTTCTGTGTCACTCTTAGTACTTTCAGTAATTGATAAATCAGAATTATAATATACTGGTTCAAAATCATAAGGTTGAATATTTGAGGCTATGACCGGGTAATTATGACAATATACAAAGTAATCCAACACAAGAATCCGGTATGTTTACATGTTGGAAAAATAACCGGAAGTCGGTACGCTAAGCACTGGTGACGTATCGCTCGCTGATTGACTGACAAATCTTGGAGCTGGAGATTAATGACATCAAATAATACTCATAAATCTGGTGGAATTTTACTATAAAATATGCTTTCTCGTTGCTAAATGCAAAACAAATGTCAGTAGTAATCTGTAGAGAAAGCTATACACTTTAAAACAGGCAGTTTACATTGGCCATAGCCAAACCTGAGCAAAGTACTCCTTTAAATATAGAGAGGCGTTACTGTTGCCGCGCCATGTTGAATTTTGAACCAGTAGCGTCCCAGCGCTGTTCTCAGATAAACAAAAGCTCTCTGGTTGTCCACATGTGATCGTGTACATGTGTGCCGCATGGTTGAAATGAATTGCCAGTACTAGTACTATATGTTACATGATCACATACTATTTGATTAATTAACGCTTTAATTGTGCACACATGATATCGAAAAAAAAACGAAGCTCTGAAACTGTAAATAAAGAATTAAGTAATTTCACAGCCCAGTCACTTAATTCATAGCCTACAATTTGTGATCACTTACAGCTGATCAGAAAATAATTGAACATGGTTTAGGTTATTTCACATCTTTGTGTTTGGAAGGCGTATTTTTCACCATATATTCATCATGTCCGTTTATCATATATTAACTAAAAAAATCATAAGTTCATTTAAAGTCTACACCTCAATAATATAGACCATACAATATAGGCCTGCCCAGCTGAGAACAAAGAATATACATGGAATATTAACAATGTTTATGTTTGCGTTAACATGTTAGAGATAGAGAAATTAGTACTTTCATACAATTAGTGGCATCAAATCTCTTCAATTATCAAATCAATTATTTGTTATCAAATGGACAGAATAACCCAAATTGCTTCCAGCTCTAAACAACCACTACAAAAAAAAATATGACATTAATTCAGATCAGTGAACTGATTAAACTTAGACAGAATATACCCAGAGATGTAATAGACACAAGCATTGACTACTATAACAGATAACTCAAAATCAACTATCACATTCAACACCAGTAAATCTGTATCCAAGAGATTGGCCTGTTTACATGGTAACTTCAAGGACTGAAACAGAACAATACCTTGTAAAATAATGACATTAACTAAGTGCACACACAATGTGTAAACACATGTTTTACTTTTTTCAAGTTGGTTAAAGAATTTGATTTGATATGCATTTAAGTTATGAAGAGAAGTATACCAATTAAAGCACATGAGCTGAACATTCAGGTACTAATTCAGGTGCTGGTAATCCTTTTTTTGTATTAAGATATGAAATGGGCTGACAAAATTTCATGGGTTTGGTGCCTTATTTCTTATTTAATTAATTTCATAATACCACTTTTCACCATTAATAAATATTAATTATCATCACAGCTGGCCCTGTCTTCTGTATAGGTTTCCTATCTGTTAATACCTTTCTCTTTGATTTCGTGAATTCATTCGGTGTATTTGGTACATCAAAAATAGTTGGAATAGCAATCTAGATAAGTTTATCTCTTGTCTGGTTCATGAATTCCGTTTCAGTGAAGTGTATATCATACACTCTACAATTAGTATTCAAGTAATTTAAATCTTTCCTCATCAAATATCTGCCCAACAACAGTTAATAACCCATCTTTTACTTCTGTCAAGAGAAAAAAAAAATGTTTCTACCACTAGTTGAGGTATTTAATAATTAAATAATTAAATTATAAATAGAAATCCATATATATCAATAAGTACCAATTGCTTACGTTTAAAATACTCAGCTACTTATAATTACTGTAATTAGGGAAAAATTATCTGATTATAGTAATGTAATTATATTATTAACAATAACAAAGTACAATATACCTCCCACCCATAACATCTTCAATGACTCAAGTACATGTAACTGTAAGGTTGATATTGTTCAATAAAATTTAATAAGATTCTGTCTGAAACAAATATAGATCTAGATAGAGCTTGCTTGAGTCATGTCAAGTAAGGGCGTGTCTAATTCAAATTGTTATGCTTATTTTTTAAATATCCTTTATTTAAAAAAAGTCAGATTATATAAAAGTTTAGACTAGCTTTCCTTTCGGGAATGTCTTTATTTGTGCACACTTTTCCTGTCATGCGAACAATGCCTTGATGTTCCTCATGTAAGTCATTTAGCAGCTGTGGTCTGTATTTAGTTGGAATCACAACTTTTAACCCCCAAAGTATACATCCTTGGTCTACGGACAACTCATCTTTTCTACGAAAGTAGGCTCCAATTCATCATCATCCAAATAATTGGGCCAATCACATGGTTTAATACACGTGAGAGCCCTCTATCTTTCCGCGTTTCTTCACTGATCTGTTGAGCAGTAATGGGTAAATCGTTGGTATAGGTAAAATAATTCACCCGTAACTCTATGGCTAAAGTAGACCCTGCAACTTGGAAACGCGATAACACATCAGCGTTAGTGTGATCTTCCAATCTCCTATACTGTATAGAGTATTGATAGGCCATCAGTATTAATGCCCATCTCTGTAACCTCAGAGCTGATGATGCTGGTATACCCGTTTTAGGACCAAATATGGTAGTGAGAGGTTTGTGATCCGTTATTAGATTAAATTTCCTTCCATACAATATTTATGGAACTTTTGAACACCATAGATGATTCCTAGAGCTTCACGCTCTATCTGCACATAGTTTTTCTCTGCAGGTGCTAATGTACGTGATGCAAAGGCTATAAGTCGTTCATCAACATTTGGCTTGGTGTACGAAATTACACATCCAACTCCATAAGGGGATACATCACATGCTAGATACAATGGCCTTTTTACATCCTATTGTACAATCAGACTGTCACTTGTCAGACATTTCTTACAGTCTTGAAAGGCCTTCTCACACTCAGACGTCCACTTCCATTGAACATTCTTTCCTAACAAGAAATACACAGGGGCTAACTTATTAGACAGGTTAGGCATAAACTTGCCATAATAGTTTACTAAACCGTTTATTCCTCCATATTGTTAGGTTTCTTGGATTCCAAAATAGATGCTACTTTCTCCTTTGTGGGATGCAGTCCATCTGCATCTACTTTATGGCCTAAGTACCCAATACTAGCTTCCATGAAGCTATATTTGGAAGTATTGACACGAATGTTATGACGCTCGAGGCCTCTGTAAGACTTCTTCAAGAATTGTTTCATGTTTCTCCTGATTAGATGATGCAATCAAGATATCATCAAGATAGCACGTAACATGATCCAATCCACTAAGTACTTGATCCATAACATTCTGGAAGATCGACGGTGCTGTCGATATGCCATATGCGAGGCGCTGGTACTGGAAAAGTCCTTTATGGGTGTTCACAGTAAGGTATTCCTTTGATTCTTCAGACAAATCAAGCTTAGTAAAGACCTTACCTCCTGCTAACTTGGCAAAAAGGTCCTCAGCTGTTGGTAACGGATAGCATGTATCATCCACGACTTTATTTATGGTGACTTAATCTGCACATATTCTGATTGATCCATTTGCCTTTGGCACAACCACAATCGGGGCTGCCCACTTGCTTCTTTCCACCTCTACAATGACACCATTACTCTCAAGTCGACACAATTCCTGCTCCACTTTGTCCTTGAGTGCATAAGGCACCGATCTAGGTTTGTGAAAGATTGGGTTTGAATGTGGTTTCAGCATGATGTTGGCTGTGAAGTGCTTAATGGTACCAATACCCTCTTTAAACACTGATGGGTGTGCTGCTATAATTTCATTTATCTTCTGTGCGCGCGTCTGTGGCATGACTTGAAAAATACTCTTCCAGTCCAGGTGAATAAACTTCATCCAATCACGACCTAACAATGGGGCTCTGTTGTTACCTCTGGCAATCAATAACGGCAACTTGAATGACTGGTTCTGGAACCGAAGGTGAGTAATTACTTCGCCTAACATCGGTATACGATCTCCTAGGTAACCAATAAGAACCGATTCTGGTGTTTGCAGAGCAAGATGTGATAGATGATTATGATACATGATTCAGAAATGATAGATCGTGCAGCACCTGTGTCCACTATGAACGTTATCTTTGTCCCTTCAATTTCGACTGGAACCTTAATTTCTTCTGATTTATCTTGTGTTTCTGTACTGTACACGGTATATAGCGGTACTGTGTCAGAGTCGTTTTGACTCATAACTAAGTCCTGGAACTGTATTTACACTATCACCAACCTGATGAGTGTTACTGCTGTACCTCTGATATCGTGATGATTTACATGCTTTAGCAATATGTCCAATTTTAGAATATTTATAACATGACCATTTCTTGGCATAACAACTGTCTGGATTATGCTGGCCATTACAACGATAACATGTTTTACGCTATTTGTTAGCGTTCTTTTGTCTTGACTTCTGTGAGTCACTCCATTTATTTTGCTTTGACTTCGGTGAGTCACTCCACTTTGTGGTTATCCTATTTACACTCTGTGTAACAACTGGTGTAGATTGACACGACTTTGTCTCATTGTGCGCTAGTTCCATTGCCTGAGCTTCAAAACAAGCTTTATCCCAAGTGAGATCTGTTGTTGTTGCTAAAGAGAACAATCTAGTCTTTATTGCTGGACTCCATACACCAATAAGAAGTCTGTCCCTCAGAGTGTTCTTTAGTGAATCACCAAGCTCAAAGTTTATACTGAGTTTCTATAGCGCCAAAATAAAGTCTGTGACGCTTTCATTTTCTTGCTGGTTACGTGAACCAAAAGTGTATCTTTCACCAAAAACACTGTGCTTAGGTTTGTAGTAATCCTCTAATAGTTTAGTCAGATCATTGTAAGACTTTCCTGCTACATCATCAGGAGTTACCAATGACACGAGCAATTCAAATGCACTAGCACCAATTAATGCTAAGAAAATGTTAACTTTATTGATGTTCATCCATATTTCTAATTTGTTTCCACTCTTCCTTATCAGAATTAAATCAGAAATATTTCCTATTAGAGCAGCTGCAGCCATGGTAATTGATTAAACAATTACAAATCGTAGTGTCCGATTGGTCGCGGTGATCTGTGAGAAATATATATATATATATATATATATATATGACTTTTCCCGGGGTCACGTATTCACGAAATTCCTGGAAATATACCAAAATGCATAGCGACAACAAGTTGTCACGTTTCGCCCAAATCCGGACGTGGCCCGACAAAAGCTAACAAATAAAGTTACAAAGACTGCGTAACTTGGTAAATACTGAGTTCCTATGACTGCACCGATAGTTTACCAAACTGAATTTCCAACACAAAAGATGACAAATCCCAACTAATCGTTGCCAAATGTTATGTGCACATACACAAAAGCACAATGATCATCTTAGAATGGTGCAACAGAACTGTTTATTCTCAAGATACATAGACTGATGTGTACACTCATGGCAGTCGGCCACTACAACATATGATTGCTTATAAGTAGCATACATTACATCACCATATCCCAGTGTCTATTGCCTGTCTCGTGGTCAGTTTGGTTAGTACAGGCAACTAGCACACAGCCATAGTTGTGACAGTGGAATACAAGATATTTGCTCCAACCAGCAAATGCAGGTAACTTAACTATAAATTTATTATTTCTACATCTAACTGTTTATAACACGATACTATTAAAGTTTATGATACCAATTAGCAATAATGTGGATTTCTGAGCATTTGACCCAGTTGAATGGCACATGGCATGCAACCTTGGTTTGACCCTCGAGGCAAAATCCTGCTGTTGATCCATAATTATATTTAGTAAAGTAGAATGCCTCAACATACACTCCCAGTGTGTTGTCCATGTATTCTCCATACTAGTTCGGTTATTTTTATATCTATTCCGACTATTTCATAATTTACGTCTGACGTTCTGTACAGTGTGGCAACCGTGTTGACTTTATGTCAACCCCTGGATTGATCATCTTTGATAATTGCAATTTAGTAATATATACCTTGTCGGATTAACATTTGAATTAATATTTTATTACATAATTGATCATATTGATATTATATTAGTCGTTTTAGAATGGAATGTATTGTTTAGTCGGATTTAACAAATAATTAATTTATCAAATTAGTCGCTCAAAGTTCAAGTATCTATTGTTTTCTTAAGTGAAATATTGATTAATTATGGAACAATTTGACTACGTATTGTGATGTATCTGTTATTGTTTTCCAATCTTATCTAAAACCGTGATATGTAAATATTATAAATCATTCCTTTTTTATTACATGTTTTCAGGGTTTCTTCCTTTCTTTGTTTATGTATTTCTTCATCTATGTCAATTGTTAATAAATCATCCCATCATTACGGCGGTCGTCCTTCATTTCTGCGTGAATGTGACGACTGTTACATATCAAACAATTAATGATTGAAAATTTAAATATTACCAATTGCTATTAATTAACATATAAATATGAAGATTTTGGTCAATATCAGCCGTTTTGACAACAGATAAGGTAAATATTACTAGTCTACTAAGAAGATTTTTGTAAACATCAAAAATAATCAAAGTAACTCAGTGAAGTATGTCTTATTGTTGGTCTGATATGTTAAAAGAATATCTATAAATTGCTAGTTTTTTATAGTTAATTGACACTGAAAATGTGGAGCCATTACAATAATTATAATCAACCTACATTTATGATTTATGTAAGGTATAAATCTATATCCGAGCTTTTAACTTCTGAAGTATTGGTAGATCTAGCACACCATGGCGGTTAGAGTATGGCAGACTATATCAATGTGGTACATTGGTACAAAGGTAGTTGAGTTGTTTATTGATCTAGGCAAAGACAATTACGAAACAAAAGCATATGAATTATGATGCTAATAAGAATAGTCAGCACTGTGTAATCGAGTAAAATTCATCAAAACTTAAACAAACAATTTAAATAAACAACTCTAAATAATTTAATTTCTAACAGATAATGATCGTTTTTTTAACAGTAGGTTATCTACGTGACCAGAAGCATGTCGGTAATATATTAACAAATTAACAATATCATGAGGTCAAACAATCCTCCTTACTTCTACGCCAATAAGTTGAATAATAAAGGTATGCTCTGTGTTGTAGCCACCGTGGAAAGCGAGGTGATCTACCGTTCTACGTGCTCATTGATCTGTTGGCCAAAAAGATTTGTCAGCTAATTTTTACTCCTTTTTTTAATTGTAATTAGACAATTATACATATGTATGAGATTGATGCAGTTCAGCCCATCTTCATTGCTGTGTTTTCAACATTCATGTCAATGTATGTTTTTATTCATGGACCAAATTAGTTGTAATTTGATTGTGGAATTATTTGAATTGCATTGAAATATACAATATTGTAACTTGTGAAAAACTAATGAATGTTTTGTCAAAATGACTTCACTTTGTGAAGTTAACTCCGTGAAATAATTTTATGTAGATGTTTATTTTTTGTCTAAACCATATCTCATATTGACAAGAGTATATGTGTTGCATGTGTGTAACATCACTGACATGATACAGCTATGTATCAAATATTGTAATAAGAACAGAATTAAAGCATTTAATATATATAAGGTATGCATTTTATAGTGCCACAACATCAGAATAAGTAAATGTTTGAAATGTGAACATAGTAAATATAGACTATATAAGGATCTCAACTGTAAAATATTAACAGTTCATTTATCAGACTAAATAATTTCATGATATCCCTCATATACACCACCTTCTTCGGGGTATGTTTCTTATTGATTGTTGAACACATTGTGGTATAGTAATTCTGTTTTGGGGGCCAGGTTTTCCATAAACTCAATAAGTGAACTGCCTGTATGATCCTTAAAGAATCAAACACGAATGAAGTGTTCTTCGGTGATGTGAATTTTGTCTTGATTATTTAAATTCCAGAGTAGATTTAAAGTCCAGAATAGATCTACAAATACAATGTCTGAAGTAACAAAATCTAATCTACATGTATATGTTTTGATAATTCAC
The DNA here is from genome assembly GCA_025642065.1 of Paralvinella palmiformis. Taxonomy (NCBI): domain Eukaryota; kingdom Metazoa; phylum Annelida; class Polychaeta; order Terebellida; family Alvinellidae; genus Paralvinella; species Paralvinella palmiformis. The sequence goes on along the minus strand of JAODUP010000799.1, from coordinate 7,198 downwards.
AACAACAATGAGATTCTATAGCTGTATAGGCATAGAAACGCAACGCTCACACGAACACCATTCTGAAATGACAGCTGACAGCTCCGTCTAGATGTTTATTGTTATAGGTATTTCTGAACTCTGTTTCTGTGTCATTCTTAGTACTTTCAGTAATTGATCATTCAGAATTATAATATACTGATTCAAAATCATCAGGTGGAATAGTTGGGGCCATGACAGGGTAATTATGACAATATACAAAGTAATCGAATACATTAATGCAGTGTGTTTACATGTAGGAACCAGGTACACTAAGCACTGGTGACGTATTGAAAAGCACCGAGATCCGGGATGCGGCCCTGCGCTCGGCCGTCCGACCCGGATCTCGGCCTTAGCTAAGTTCTCTCTTTCAAAACTCCAAACTCATGTGGTCTCGAATCTACTTTATTCCTCTACTCAAAACTGTACAAAAACTATACACTCCTCGAAACTATACACTCCAGAACCAACACCTCTACTACTACCCCACTCTCTCTACCCAAATCTACAAAAAATCCAGATGTATATAGTGAATTGTCCCCTCAGCACCGTCAACGTTGTTTTGTTGTTCGGGGAGTATCCTCAGGCTGTCGCTTATTCGGCACAGCCTCTATGTTGGTGCCGGCTGAGAAACCTCCTCACAGGGGAGCAGGGGAGCAGTAGGGAAAGATGTACCCTGAGGGTGGTCACTGCCAGAGTGTTTTACGTCCTCAGGGGGTCTTTAACGTCCCCCTTTAATTTAAATAATTCAGTGGAGACGGCAGCGCCAATTAACGTGGTCAGACACCCACGATGTTGTGAGCCGAGAAATTAATCCCTGGAAAAGTTTCGACCTCTTACGGGATTCGAACCTGTGAGCGTTGTTGTCCGGTAGACCCCGCACAGTCACCTGGTCCAATCACCGCTGACTTGGTTGAGTTGAGAACTATCCCCCACTAAAACCTCCCCCCACACATCCAAACAGGTATATAAAGGGGGGCCCCATTAGACTCAACTTTTCCCCGGGGGCCCATGCCCCTTTTTGATCCAATTATGTTGGTTTACCTTAAAAACTTACAAAATTTTCCATACATTCAACCCACACCACGAAAACATAATAGAGTACAAACCCAACTAAACCCCGGGGCTACACTTTCACACTGGAGATCCCAACAACCGGCCCCAAAATCCCCAATCAGAAGGGAAACCATCAACTTTTTTCCCCGCTCATCAATCAATAGGAGCACTATGATTTCATACCCATTCGACCCCACAATTGGTGGGGCCACAAACCGTTAAGCGGCACGAACGGGCGATTACTATTTCTTCATAACAATAAACACAGGCGAAATTATTCAACATTATAGCACATTTAATAACGATTTAATGCATCGAATTTTGTAATCGCAGTTGCTAGATCTAAATATGTTCATTCAAAGTCCAGTTAATTCCCTACACAGAAAAATTAGAAATGATAATTACTGATTTGGTCTTTTACTAATAAATACTTGTCCGGAACTGACCTCACATCTTACGGACTTGCATAAAAATGATATTTACATATTTGATGGCAAATAATAGGACAGGAAGAATACAGATTGTCTGCACACACAAAATTATAATCCATATATCAAAATAAATATTCTTATTTATAGTTTCAAAGACTCGAAGCGCAGCTGCTTCAGCGTAGCAAATCTGCATCATTTCAGGACACAATGATGTGATAATTACAATGTAAATAAGTGTTTTCACTTTCTTGTGCCAACTTGATATTTTATTGTTATTATATGTATTTACTAGGGTGGGGTGAACAAATCAATGGTTTAAATATTTTTGAAAATATTTTATTTGGCTGCCTTTTAATAAACAGTAAAAAATTGTGATTTTGATATATTTTAAATTAGTTTTTGCAAATTTAATCCTAAGCTCGTCATAGTTAAATAATAATACTCGAACACCTAATGGTGGAATCCATTGGCAATAAGGCTCTATACTATAAAGACATAGATCTACCATGTATAGTCGGCATAGACAGAGAGCTTATCCAATTGGAATATGACACATTCTCAACATTAATTTGAGCCAATTGGAGTTGAGCCTTCAACAACCACACAATAGACTGACAGGTGAAGCCAACACTGGGCCATTCGAGTGTGGCAAGAAAGCAAAATGATCTTTATCTGGTGTAATAAATTAATCTTGATTTGTATGAATGAGAGTATGAATTGTGAAAAACAGTGATTTTTATGAACCCTGCATGGTATTCACGTAAGTGCAAAAAATATATCAAACCACAAACAATTGCTGTAAAATTTTCAAGAAAGCATCCCGCTCGTTGACTGACCTGATATTAAAATTCAAGTTATTTTGTATATTTAAATTTCTTAAAAGCAGTTCCAATATAAGAATTGGAATTGTCTATCAATTCCAAATGCGGAATTAAATTGACCCGCCCATGTCTGCTGGCCATGGACTTGACAATCTACATTATAAATTGTTCTAACATTAGCATTTTATTGATATTAATGTGCATATGTCTCGCCCGTAATAATTTTTGTATAAATATATATATATATATATATATATATATATATATATATGCTATCTGATGGAAAAGGATGGAAGTTCTGACAGAAAGCAATTAATTGGTTGGATTTGACAACAAGAAAACCCTGGACCCCTGAAATAACGATCATTGTTTCACACAGTTCAGCGGGGCGCCTCCGTGGTCTAGCGGTAGCGTGTTGGACCACAGATCACTACCACCCGTGTTCGAATCTCGGCGTAGGCACAGCTGAAGGTTGTTTCGTCTTTGACTTCGCCTCATTACCTTTGGAGGTCGCTCGGCCCATTTAGCCTACCATGTGCACAAAAGTGGCCGTAAAACATCAATCATCATCATCATCATCCACACAGTTCAGCAATGCATTTAAATCCCCCGTTGCGTTATGCAGGTTTATCAATAAGTGACTCTGTAAAAGCTAATTGTTTGTCTCTGGACACAACTTCAATGCTAAATGTGGCCAACACAGATGAAATAAAACCAGTTTTTCATGTTTGAGGCAGCAGTGCGTGATCAAGCATATACTTGTACAAATTTTGGCTTCAGTATCTTTATTGAGGGCATTGTTGAATACATTGCTGCATGAGTTCTATGTAAGGTAACCAGACATGTTTTGTGGAAACAGTGTTCATTGGCATTGGTGAGATATGTCTCAGAGTGTACAAGTGCCTTATTAATAATAAAATGAATGTTGCGTTAGTTGTACCGTCAGTCAGTGATATAAAGGTTGTAAAACACTGTGAGGTTATCATGCTCCGATCTGAGTCCTATTCACTTTTGAGGGTATCAAGAAACCATACACCAATGTACTGTGAGAGAGATCCTTCTAAGCATCAGATTCCAGGCTGTGGAACGAGTTGTCAAACCACATTAAACTTGCAGCAAGTAAAGACATATTTTGGAAGGTTCTTAAAACCCATTTATTTAAATTGGCGTATTTATAATATTAAACCAGTTTAATATGTATGAAATGTATTTGATCTATATGAGCTCAGAATATGATTTAATTCTTTTTTAAATGTTAAGCGCTGTAGAGCAATTTCGGTTAAATAGGGCGCTATATAAAACATTATTATTATTATTATTATTATTATTATGCTTTCCTCCATGAACGTTAAAAAGGTTGTATATGGTGAGTGGGAGAGACTCCTGGTCTATAGGATGTTAATAAATGTGATTTGTTCCCAGAGTTAAATGACCATTTTGTGGAAACTTCAAAGTGTATCAACACATATTGTTTTGTATTGGTCGAAATTATTTGTGCAGAATATGTTAAACTTCGTCGGTTCTACACAATCACACTTAACAAAAGAATGTTGTTTAAACATCAACAAAGCAGTAATTGACAGAGAATACTCATGTAGTCATCCAAAGAATGTGTGTGTTGAGATCCCCCAAATCCTTCATTTAAGTAAATAATATTAAAATTAGTGATAATATTAAGACAATTACTATTAGAAAGTCAACTTGTAAGGTGATAACACAAAATATGTAAAATGTTTGTAATCTATTATTAGACTTTTATTGTTTGTTGTACTGTTTAGTTTAAAGAGCTTTGTAGTTGGACTCCTAGGCATGTTATGGATATAATAATTGAATTGTCTGCTGAATATGTGTTAATATTGCCTGTACATTTTATCGTATAATATAATGCATTGTATATTATTAGTCTGCATCAATGGGTATGGTAACAAAATCTCTTAAGTAATTCAAGTGTTTAGTTATGATTCCCCTGGATACATGTACGTGCACCCACCCAATAACCTAGAATTAATGTTACGTTTTCTTGCTGTCTAATCCAGTATATAGAATTTCTATGAACATTTCTCCCAATTAAAAGAAAGAAAAGTCTTGACAGGAGAGACCTACTGCCAGAGAGTTTTACGTCCCCAGGGGATGTTTAACGTCCCCCTTTATTTTTAATAATTCAGTGGAGAGGGCAGCGTCATTTAACGTGGTCAGCCACCCACGATGTTGTGAGCCGAGAAATTAATCATTGAAAAAGTTTCTACCTCTTGCTGGGATCGAACCTGTGACCCTCGGCACTAAGTTTCGGGTGCTTAACCGCTAGGCCACTGGAGCTCACTAATTATTAGTAATTGTAATTGAGGGCGCCTCCGTGGTCTAGCGGTAGCGTGTTGGACTACAGATCACTACCACCCGGGTTCGAATCTCGGAGTGGGCATACCTGAAGGTTGTTTCATCTTTGACTTCGCCTCATTACCTTTGGAGGTCGCTCGGCCCATTTAGCCTACCATGTGCACAAAAGTGGCTGTAAAACATCAATCATCATCATCAGTAATTGGTGTATGTCATTAGGATGATGTTGTAAGTTAATAGGTTAACCACGTGACCAATTGAGTTGGCGTTATATATTTAATTCCTTGGAATACACTATATTAATAGCTACCAGGTGGCTGTGCCCAATAGGTGACCCCAAACTTCAACAAGTTACAAGTTATAGTAATAGCATTGTCGCATATAGACCTGGGTCAAGGTTACGGTCACCACGTGATGTCTGGATCATTGTATTGAATACTAGTGTACAGACTGAGTAAAGTTAGTCGTAGAGCTGGCAGCATTGAGTTCACATGGCTGTGTGTCCGTGACCGTAAGTAAGTCGCAGGGAACACAACAATTGGTAGGTAAATTAACAGACTTAATCGTCATTTAAACACCAAAAGTGTAAAACATGCTCAACTGCGTAAAATATCCCTCCCACCCTCAGACAGGTAAATAATATATGAGCCAGCGTTCATTGCGGGATTCCCCATTATATATATATATATATATATATATATGTAATTAATCATGCCGACATAAATGGTTTATACTTCCAAGATTATTTAGCAGTTTATCACTAAAATTACCACATTATATATATATATATATATATATATAAATTATAATGTATTTTATTATCGAGGACGAATACAACCAAGGGTGAATAGTCCATGATCCGCTTGCCTATTGTGTTATTATTATACATGTCACACTTTTATACCAATTTCTATTAAAATGACACGGTTAGACTAACAAAGAGTTTTCCAGGTTAGAAATAGTACATCGAAGTCGAATGTCTTCATTTGCGTCTGTCCACAATCCAACTTGGCGTAGCCTAGCGAATGACCGAGGAACTAACGAAAACGTGATTACGGTGACATTTGCTGTTAGCCACCTAGCGGATTTCAAGCCCACGTAGAGTCTACAGTCGACGCACTTTAGATCAGGCTTCAGCAAACGAAGGTAATATTTAATGAATTATCGATGTTTTCTAACATAAATATGTTCGATATAATCGTTTGATATTATTTAGCGTATGTGGAATATAAAATTAATATATCTACACTAAATTTGAGTCAGTTATAGCTGTAGAAGTAAGGTAGAATGTTTGATATCACCTGATTGTCAATGTCCTTGTTGCTAATTTGTCAATATCATACGACATCATGACATGCTTCTGATCACGTACATAACTTAATGTTAGAAAAAACGATCATTATCTGTCAGATATTAAATTATTTGGAGTTGTTTATTTTAATTGTTTAAGTTTTGTAAAACCACTATTTATTTGTTAAAACCACCAACAATCTATTGAATATAAAAAATAACTAATTTGTTAACTTTTCTAAATCATTATTTATGAATAAATAAATAAAGTTCTGTGACCAGATATCATCCTGGATCCCCCCACCACCAGGCTCATCTCTCCTAATGATAGTTGGTTTTCATTCATCCATCTTGTGAAGTGAATCATGTGAAGTGAATAATGCGGACCACCAAAATACGTTGCATGTGATAAAATTTGTTTCAACAATCTATCGGTACTGCTTGCTATCGTTAAAGTACGAATGTTTGAAAGATTTTTAACAGTGACGGCCAAAGTAAAGAATTTCGTTTTCATCTTCCCACCACACATGACAAATATTGGACCTAACAGCTTTCCAGCAATTCTCTGATTTCTTTGTGCTTAGTATCAGAAACATCAGGATGTTCTTCAATAATTTTAGTTAAGTCAATAGTTTTTTCTTATGGTTGTGTCTCTTGTCTGCCTTTTTTCAGCTAGCCTTCTCGATGCCTCTACTTCTAACTAGTTCTGCTTCATTCTTCTCTTAGATCTTTGTTTCCCTCCTATTTTATGATAATCTTGTCTCTTTTATCCTTTTCTAACCCATCTAGATAGTCTACAGTTATATTTTTTGGGCCCTCATCTTGCATGAGAGGAAACAAGCTGTTTTATGACATGGATCCCTTCAATATAGTCAATTTGGTCCACTGAAGCAGTGTAAAATTTCTTCATCCATGGGCCTGTTAGCAAATTGCATAACAAGCCCAAAACCTGCATTTATATATGGCCCAGTACTGAAACAAAGTCAACCAACAAACTAGTCCGCAACCCACCATATGTTGGTCCTTGTTCAAGATATTTTGTGAACAATGCATGGTGCTCGATAAACACACCACAAATTTGACCAATACATTATTATCTTGGACACATTTTATGCTTTACCAATATTTACAAATGAGGTATTATTATAATCCGTGGCATCTACTGGTTCATTTGATATACAGAAAATGTATGATAAGTAAGGAATTGTAATATTTATTATTTTGGTATATCCCAATATATTTCAGATT
>JAODUP010000798.1:280000-281915 GCA_025642065.1 Paralvinella palmiformis | reverse complement strand
GAAAGTTCCCAATCCAGGTGACCTTTATGCCATATGCCTCAAGTTTCTTAATTAATCTCCTATGAGGAACAGTGTCGAAAGCTTTTTCTGAAGTCAAGGTAAACGACACCTGCAGGATCTCCACCATCTAGTAACTCATCTACCGCTCAAGTGTGGTGAATAGCCGAGTGATGCATGAGCGTCCAGAAACAACGCCACGTTGGACATCACAGAATAGATCGTCATTAATCATGTGATTGACTAGCTTGTCTCTAATTATAGATTTAATAATTTTACCAATAAATGATGTTAGGCTTACTGATCTATAATTTTCTCAGGAGATTTCTGATCCTTTCTGGTGGATCGATGTTATGTGGACATCCTTCCATGCTTCTGGTAGTGTACCTTCCATAACAGACTTACTGAATATTATTCGTAAAGGCACCTTTATTGCGCAGGACAGTCTTGCTGGGATCGAACCTGTGACCCTTGGCACCAAGTGCTTGGTGCTTAGCCGCTAGGCCACCAGAGCTCACCAACTGTCCCTACCTTTCCTCCTTGCTCTTTTTATAATTTCTTTCACTGGGGAAATACTCTGTTTCAATTCTTCGTCCTTTTGACCACGGCTAGCCAGTTCCTTTTAGATTTCTCTGCTGTGATAATATACTTTGTATCCCGTTCGGGATATCTTTCCTTTATTGTCGCTCATAAACATGTTGTGCGGTAATAGATCTAGACTATAGAAATTATTGTTCTTTGGAACTATAATTAACGTGTTTATAACACTATAATAGATACACCAATGATATCGCACACATTATCTTCGATCAATACCAAATAACTAACAAATAACAATCAAATAATTTAGACAACGTCCGCCATTGATCATCGCCATTGCTGAGTGTCATCAGCATACAAGTGATATTTAACGCCATATCACTGCTCAATTTTCCCAAAAGGACGTGTATATGGGCGAAGAATTCAACTCTGTGGTACACCAGATAACTGAACAATAGTACCAATAATAGACACTCTCTGGGAGCGTTGTTCCAAGTAGGACTCAAACCATTCAGGTATCTTACCTGACATACTGAATATTTCCTTCAACCTAGAAAAAAAGTACCTTGTTTGAATATTAGAGTCCGAACTGGTTTTTACAAGGGAAGTTTTCGTGGCTCTTGAGAAAATACCTATTGATAATGATAACTATCTTTGTAATCTGGCTTATCAGAATATCCAGACACTCTTTCACAAGCAATGTAGACATAAGGTCAGCTGCACAGTAAGCATTAGATAACCTTTTCATCAACTGCTTGACATCAGACTCCTCAAGATGCTCAAATGTATCCACCATGGACATGCATGACTCTTCTACCAATACTATACCCTGTGATAAGATGCTGGAAGGGAATCCACTATGTATATTTAATTCTTTTGACAGAAGAAAATATTAAGACAATGGGCCACATCTTTTTTCTGAGTTGCTAATATTTGGAGAGACAGTCTGGTTTTTGTGTAGTACTTTATTCGCAGAACTGATAATGTCCTTTTATTTCCCTTATTTAGCAGAGGCATGACTATTTTTAACTTGAATTTCAATAACCTAGAACATTTCATAATGAATATACAAACTGGCCTCTATATCCTCATATTATACTATGGAAGCAGGGGTCTTCTTGGCATTTCCTTTGTCCTTATAGGTGCATGCTCATCTACAAGTTCCATCAATGTACTGATATTGATCATTTGGTGGATCCAATACCAAATAACAGACCCCAGATTCGCTAAGAAACCACCTTTCTTAATCGACTTATGTTTTCTATATGAAATACCTTTAGCTGAAACAGAACGTTTCTGTAAAGATAAATCTATGCTAATAAGAAGTACTTGTGGGTGCGTGCATGCGTGCATATATGCGTGCGTGCGTGCGTGCGTG
>JAODUP010000798.1:167500-275000 GCA_025642065.1 Paralvinella palmiformis | reverse complement strand
CTGCGCATTGATCCCAAGAGGACAGGTATATATTGCGAAAACCGGAGGACCAAGAACTGAACTGAGAATTTAAAAGGGTATCATAACGTCCTCTACATATAATTCATGCCAAACGTAAAATTCCTTGCAAATATCACTCCATCCCAATTTTCGTGAGTAGTCAGGATATAATTTCAGCTGCTCAACACAAACATATTACATTAGATATAAATATGCGCGCACACGCATATTCAATTCAAGTTTGAGTCTGCCATCTTCCACCCAAAGGTGTAAAGCAGCTTTGTGAATATTTAAAACAATGGTAATCTCATCTGAACGCATATGGCCATGTGTATTCTCTGTTTAGGGTAAAGCCTATCTCGCACATAACAAAAAATTTTTTTAGAAATACTTGCTTATGACAAAGACATAGTCTGCGGCCCGAGCGCCACTTACTCCCATAGTGAGTAAACTCTAATTATGAAGAAATGTCTACTTCAAAAAACGCTTATGGCGAATAATTTTCGTATAAGTTGGTGATCTAGCGGTTAAGCACCTAGCACCTCGTGCCAAGGGTCACAGGTTCGATCCCATCAAGAGGTCGAAACTTTTCCAGTGATTAATTTATCGGCTCACAACATCGTGGGTGGCTGGCCACGTTAAATGGCGCTGCCGTCTACACTGAATTGATTCAAATAAAGGGGACGTTAAATACCCCCTGAGGACGTAATACACTCTGGCAGTGACCACCCTCGTGGTGTTTCGGCTCTACCTTTCCGTACTGCTGGTATGAACAACCACTCAATCAACATAGATCATGAAACGAAAGAAAATCAATCAATCAATGCGATTAAAAACAATGTAAATTAACATATTTATATATCGAAGTATCAAACTGTATAAAAACTGTTCAGCGTTTTGAGTTTACTTACAAAATTAGATCATCTTTCATATATCGAAGAATAAATACAGTTACTGGTTTATTGTATGGATATGCCATTACTCAAAACGGCATGGAAAGACGGGAAATTATTATTATCACGAGAAAGACCCCAGCAGGCACAAGACGTTGGATCAACATTGGATCAACGTTGTCCTTTGACGTTGGATCAATGTTATAAAAATGGTTGGATTTGAAAGTTGGATCAACGTTAGGATTTCAACATTGGATCAACGTTAGGATTTCAATGTTGGATCAACGTTATGATTTCAATGTTGGATCAATGTTATGAAATTGTGTGGATTTGAAATTTGGATCAACGTGATATTTGCAACATTGGATAACAGTAGTTTTCATTATGGTTGATGTAAACATATTTATTCAATTGACAATAAGCAAAATGCTTATACAATATCTTTCTCATTTATACACACATTCACACAAGAAACACAATAATATATATACAACAAATAAAATTGATATTGTTACTATACCAGCATCATGGTTGATTGGAATGTAAGGGACTGGTGCAGTAAGGTTTCATTACATATATATATATATATATATATATATATATATATATAACACACACACACACAATATATATATAATATATATATATATATATATATATATATGATGCATCAATTACATCCGCCACAAAGTATTTTAGATGAAATTTCATTATGGTTAAATCAGCTGCACAATATGACGCACCCATGATAATTAAAAACAGCTGCAATAAGACTTGTTCAAAATAAAAATGAATTGAATATTCATCTAGAACATGACAACATACAAGTATACCAATTCTATGTTGTACAATACATCATACAGTAGTGTAATTCACAATCAAGTTATATGCCAACACAATAGCACTCTGCCAAAAGTTTCAATAGTTTCATGGATGGCCAATCAAATTCGAATAATCTGTTCAGTCAGTACATTTTACATTATTTTTGTGAAATTATTATTAACCTAGCCAATTTTATAAAAGACATATTCCTCAAAATAACAAAAGTGTATAATATGTCCATAGCTGCAAACGTATGAATAACATCTGTAATAACCGACTCCAGTCCAAAATAAATATATTAGCTACCACACTTATCCTGTAACTGTACATGTCTAGGTGTATACAAAAGAGTGCAAGCAGCTTTTGGAACACGGTGCCAATGTTGTCTAAGGATTCCAATCGCTTCTTGAAAAGCAGTTCTTGTACATGCATTTCTTACTGCCAGTCTGCGAAGTCCTTTCCAATGTAAAGCTCTTCACCATCATCATCTGACAAATTCTCAGATCCATAACTAGATAGCACATTGTCAGAGTTGTCTGATTCCTGATCATTTGTATCACCACTGCTGTTATTAGAATCCTGTGCATTACACGTACAGGTTATGCATTGGGTTTCGAGATTGAAAAGTAACACTTAACCAAAGAGAGTATGATGCGTTAGTGTGAAAAATTTCCAATTTTTTTAAATTATATACTGATTAAATAAATGGAAATATATAATATAATTAGACTTTAGTATGACGGACACACACACAGACACTCACCACACACACACATGCTCGAGTGCGCATATATATATATATATATATATATATATATATATATGGATATATTTATTATGAAAGAACCTCATTTATATAAAAATATCTATATTTCGATGTTTTACGAAAATCCCTTTTATATCGATATATACGAGTTATAGTGTAATTACTAATAAAATAGTTGCTGATAAGCAAACAAGTGAACTATATCTCACAGTTCGCAAATTATACAGTTTAGTGGATGTTGTATTGTAATGTATTTTTTTTAATGTTGTGTGATGTCATCTCCAATATTAACAATCAACAGTGGTGTGGTTTACTCTAAGACAGACATGGAGTCAATTGATGGAAAATTCCAATTCCCGGATTGGAACTGGAATTATTTTTAATGGAATTGATAAATCCACAAATTGATTTACTATTTATTTTTTAATTCAGAAATATTTCTTCCATGAAAATCTTACTTAAACTACTCGGAATACCTATTCCAAGTACCTATTCCAAGTACCTATTCCAAGTACCTATTCCAAGTACCTACTCCAATTAGTCTGTTGAAGTAATCGTATGGTGAGAGGAGCCATTACAACTATCTACCTCACTCTTGATACCTTGATACCATAAATACGGAATTTAAAGGCAATGCCTGTTATGGTATTCCGGTCCTTCTTCTGGTAATCTGTAAAGCATAGTAACCGGACGTGTGTCTGCGGGTGTGTGTGTGTGTGTGTTTGACAAGGAGAAATCTAAATACTGCACGAATAATTAAAACCGCACAAAAATGACAGGGTAAAATCATTGTACAAAAAGTTGAAAACTACAGCAGAACACACAGCTCTTGTAATCGTTCAAGGGAAGCCTCTCATCCAGTTAACACACACGTACACACAAACACACACACATATATATGTGTGTGTGTGTGTGTGTGTGTAGAGAGAGAGAAGCAGATTAATTCATGCGCTACATTTGTTTCGTTCGGAGGAATTAATGATGAATTATTTTCTCTGTTATTAATTAATTATCGAAACCTAATTTTTTTCTTCAAAGTGCGTAGACACACACACACACACACACACACACATATATATATATATATATATATATATATATATATATTATAGAGAGAGCAGAAATAATTGAGGGAGAAAACAGCATTTAGTTGGAGAGGAGTGCCACCTGGCGATTCGTTTTTGCCCACGTACTCGATTCCAAAAACTGAAAAAGCGCTAACCAAATCTAACTGTATCGGGACGTTTAATTGTAAGTGTCTCACGCACACAAAACAATATATATGTATGTTGTATGTCAATACTATATTTCTATAATATATACCAATTATTAAGTCTGATAATTCTACCGATCGTGTTCTACATTAGCGACAGTTTTACTTTTCTTCGGGGTAAAAGCTAATTACCGACTTAAAAAGTTTCAGTTATGCAGTTCTGACTAGTAAAAGGTCATATGTTCGATACTGATCAAATGATACCTTGCAATTAAAATAACTTTTTAAAATTAATTTATCTTATTCGGATAAAAACCCATTCATTTTGGCAGTACTAGTATATAATACATACAAGTCACATAACTCTTGTACTTTTATAGTTGTAATAATTTGATGGGTTGTGCACATGAAGGTTTATGAGCTGTGTACTTTTCCAAAATTCGTTTATACAACGGTAATATTTTATTTGGAAATACCCATCGATTGCAGAACTATTACACCATCCATAATTAACTACATGTTAATACTTCTACCATGTCGTATATTAGGATAATATGTTAATAGACTATTTGCCTATAGATCTATTGCACACTTGCACTCAGCCTTTATTGATATAGGTCAATAACTGTAATTAATCTAAACACTTAAAATAGCCGTGCTTATTCATCAGTAATTACAAGAAAATAAAGCATACATAATCAAGACGTATAATTCATGATATATCACTATCAGTCTTTGGTAACAATAAACAGGGATGGGAGGTTTTTACGCAGGCATTATTAACACTGTTAATTAACGGTTATTAACATCATGTAAAGAACAGGTTACAAAAATCAATCTAAATGAAATGCAGCTATAAAATAGTAAAATGATAACAATATAACAACATCTACTACAACACGACTGTAATACATACAATATCTAATGCAGCAATTGAATTAACAGACTAATCCACATTTATATGATAACCCAATATCCAGTCTATAGTTGACCCCTTCACTAACTACTTAACTATATCTGGTATGTGTGTAATTACTACTTGTATATACCGTAGATAATCTACTAGTTTCGGAATAACCCTTTATCCAATGTTGACGCATACATGTATTGTAGTGTTGTTAAGATGTGACTTCATTACCCAGGTGACATATCATAATGTTAAAATGTAACTTCATTTTGCCTCAGTACAGAAAGCCAGTCTGAATTTAAGGTGAAGCAGCGTTACACTTTCTCCTGACTGTAGTCAGTGTTATATTACATTGATATATACCTGCATGTTGGCTTAAATTATAGAAAAGATTCAACTTATATTGTTATTATTATTCGATATCCAGCCTTTAGTAATGTATAAAGGTGGAAGGCCACAGAATTCCATATGATAAATCTTTTATATGTTGCCAAAATAAGAAATATGTGATCATCATCAAGCTAATAATGCTGCTCTAATGCACGTCCATGACACAAAATGTTTAATAGATTCAGTTTCATCAGCATTAATTGAGCGAATATTATCTAACTTTGGAAATATTCACACTAAAGTGTCTAGGCAACAATAACACTTTTAAGCTGGTATTCTGCTATAGGATTCTCAGAGGCAGTGTTGAATTAGACTATTAACTGTTCAGATAGACAATATTCACTTTGTGTGCAGAAGAATGATAAATGTTTTTACTATATTCTTAGTATTCATGTACAAATTCATGTATCAAATATTGAGTAGTATGTTCATAAAAATTCACATATGTGAAAGACACTGTCACATAAATGTGCTGAACGACATCCATTAAGACTGGTATAATTGGCTTATATTTATAATGAAAGAGTTTATTACAGTTTTTTTTATGGTTATTAACAGTTTTTTACAATGCAATGTAAAAAATAGGTTTTTTACAGTAAAAAACCCAACCCTTCCATTAACATCATTGGTGGCATTTCACTTACCACGCATCAGCCATGCATGACCAGTACCGAGGCTAAGTAACTCAACTAAGTTTCACTCAGCAAGTATCTTAATTTTCAAAGAAGTACTTCTTACGGTTATAATGATGTTTTTGTTGTATGTATGGTGCTAGATTGATGGTGTACCCATTTCTCCGATGTGGTCAATCCAGACTTCGCTGAAGATTATCCTAACAATATTAAGACAAACTGATCTGTATCTTACATCCGGCAAAATGTTGCTTCTTTTGCATACAACTTTCACCAATATCTAGGATTCGTGGGCTATATTTTGCTCTACTGCCCAAGATATTATCCCTGAAATTGCAGCATTTACATCACGCTAAATATAAAACCAATAAACAGTTATATAAATATATTTTGAATAAAATTATTGTGAAGAACTTCATGTATAAGATCTGTAAATCATGTACATAGAATATAATATATATATATAGCTTTAGAGTTTCTAAATCTTTTAACCATTACCCAGAAAAGTTTGAAAGAGCCATACAATATTATATAACTAGCATGACATTTGTTGTCAAGAAATTATGGATAAATGCAAATGAAATTTATTATTACTGTTATCGTTAACTACCCACAAAGAGATCTGAATGAAAATAGTTCAGTTCCTTTTATTAAAAGAACATACATAACCACTTTTTCTGTCAGAAACATGACGTTTTAATATTTTTGTGTATGCTATGCTTTGGTGAGCTTTCAGTGCTTCACAGAATACGTTATATTACATATTATTTGTACAGCACCTTTGAATGGCTCCTGCTAGTAAGGGCACTATATTAAATATACATTATTATTATTATTAATGCAGGCCATGATCCAGTTAGAAAGACTTTCAGCAACAAATTAACATGGATGACAGAGAAGCGAAATCGAAGAAGGACTTCGATTTAGAAGTGGTATATCATGGATTTAAAAATTGCATGACAGAAGATGGGACGGTAAAGTTACGAGAATATCTGGATGCATTTAGTGAACTCTGTAGGTATGGACAAGTCATTTTGTGCTGTGATTATAAAGTCAGAACACACGTATACATACACACACATACATATTTAATATGGGTGTTTACACGTTATGTCCAACTTTGTGTATAAAGCATGGTATGTGTAGGTTTTGTCTATTGAACATCCCGTAGTTATTACATGGGGTGTAAACGCTAGGAGATACACCCCCTTCAAAAATGGTGCCGATTATATTGCTAAACGTGTGTTATCTGTCCTTCCATTAATCCATTGATTCTTCATACAAATAAACCTATCCCCTTTGTGACACCTTTTATACTAGTATTGTATTGAAAAGGCGACTATCGAAGGCATATGATGATGATTGTATGAAATACATAATGATGATAATAATAATAATGTATACAGGTCCCCCTAAGGGCCACTCCATGGTCTAACTGTTAGCGTGTTGGATCACAGATCGCTACCACCTGAGTTCGAATCTTGGCATGGGCATATCTGAAGGGTGTTTCATCTTTGACTTCGCTTCATTACCTTTGGAGGTCGCTCGGCCCATTTAGCCTATCTTGTGCACGAAGGTGGCCATAAAACATCAATCACCAATCATATACAATTCCTCCTACTAGCAGGAGCCATTCAAAGGTGTTGTACAGTGATATACGCAAATTATATGCATATGCATTATTTATTGGTGAAAACAACTTTAAAATGTGATTTCTCGGAACAGATTTAAACTTTCTCAAAAAGTAGTACATTTCTACTATTCACCAATAACCTGGTCCACGAAGTGGAGGCCTGCAACACTAATCTCACAATTACAGTATGACTTGAACCAAGACACTGGTAATGTGGTATCTGTAGTAGTATCTGACTTGATGACCTAAATCTTTGAGATGTCTTTCTTTGAGATGTCTTTCTAATTGACTCGAGTTCACACAGGTATTCAGGTGCAATGTTGTTGATAGACTCAAAAGGTAGTCAATCCAGCTTTTGAAGAATTGGAGTGATGTTATCATAGTTTTGAGTATTTGTCATTATGCGAGCTGCACTATTCTGAATTCACTGAAGGCAATTAATGTTACAATCAGATATGCCATATAACAGGGTGTTACGATAGTCTATGCGAGATGTAACAAATGCACGAACCACAGTAACAAGTGCTTCTTGTGTCAAGAATTTAATCAGTGGATGTAGTAGGCAACTCAGTATACTGATGTAACTGTTCATACATATTAAAAAAAATTTCTAAAACAAACCCTAGAATTATTTACTAAATTAGGTGTTATTGAAGATGCACTAATCTGTAATGTTGGTGTTTTTAGGCAATTAACACAGTGTGATGAAGCAAATACATAATACTTGTTTTATCATCATTTAATGGTCAAAATTTTCCAACGAGGAGGAGAAATTTCAATGATTGTTAGTATTCAGTCAATTTATATATTGAGCTATCAGCAAACAAGTTATATTAAATGTCATATCGCTGTACAACGATCACAGGAGAAGGTGTATACTAAAGGACCAAGAACTGAACCCTGTCGTACACCCAATAACACTTGATAATTTTTTATTAATGGTTTTACGAGAGCAATTTTAGCGGATCTTCTGAAAACACCTAGAGATATTAACTATTTTTGCAATTTGGCTTATCAGAGCATCCAGACTCTCGTTCACAAACCATGTAGGCATACAGTCAACTGGGCAGAAAGCGTTAGATGACCTTTTCAGCAACTCTCTGGTATCAGTCTCTTCTACCAATGGCACACCCTATAATAAGGTTGATGTGTCGTTAAACAACATTCATCCATCCTATAATAAGGTGCTAGAAGGAAACCCATTGTGTGTATTTAATATATTTTGACAGAAGTTATTAGAAAAACGAGCCATATCTTTCAGTTGTTAACATTTGGGAGGAGGGTCTGTTTTTATGTAGTACTTTATTCAGAACAGTCCTTTGAGTTCCCTTGCACACTTTGATCTTTCCCCCTCAAATCAGTCCAAATCATGAATTAACATCATGTATTATGGCTGAGATTGTTAATCCAAGAATTTTAAATTCCAAAGCTACTACAAACAATGTTTTGGATGGCTGGAGGTTAAACGCAAGACATTTGGTGCCGAAGATCATAGATTAAAACTCTTGCTCACAGTGAGGTGGATGATAAATAATAATATGTGGCATTTATATAGCACCTTATCCAGCTAGATAGCTGCTCTAAGGTGCTTTACAGTATTATTATCCCGGACTCAGGCCTGTTTCAATCCAGCATACAATGCCCACTGCCATTATAGGCACAAAGCGTTACTCATACGCACACACAGCCATTACATCCTGTTGGATTCTCATTCGCTGCTGAGTGAACCAGTTGCCACACGACAGCTTTGCATCTCCGGAACCTCAAACCCAAGACCCTTTAGTTACGAGTTCTATGCTCTAACCAACACAGCCCGACAAGATGACTGTCAACAATTAATGAAAGTGCCGTCTCACAAAACTAAAATTAATTAACCCCTATTTACGATTCTCTGCTACAGTATCCTGTTCTGTATCAGAAGAAGAAAGGACCATTATACACGATCAAGGAATTCATGTAATTATTTCATTTCCATTAGTATCATGATTGTAATTGGTATTTGTGGATTAAATCCATCGCTGCTGTGTAAGGATATTGAATATGTTGTCATCATTTCATTGTATCACCTAAATCTATTTGTTACTTATCCTTAAAAGATTAGCCATTCGACGGTTGGTCATTGAATTTCAGCGATGCAATTTGACAAGTATACTGTTTTTAGCCACCACTTGTAGATCCTGTACGTAATACATGATAAATGATGAGCTGATTTACCTATTAACAGTTATCAGTAAGTAAACGTCTCTACGGTTAAAGGATTATTTGGTGTATTCGAATCAAATGACTCTTGTCAGTTTGGGATTTAGAGTGGATCCGTTATGATGGAATATGTATATATATTCCAAAGTTTTTCAGCGGCTATATTGTATATGTTGATTACAATGATCACTATTAATATTTCAGATTTTTCAAATTGGCTGGAAGAATATTTGCATTTATCGCAAGGGATCTCGATGGCAAAATATCGATCATAAGGAGACATATGTCGACCGATGGTGAAGGTGACAAGTACGTAACCGTCCAATCAATGCTGTGCTACGAGATCGAATGTGAGACGACTCATAAGAAAGGTAGCTTCCCATCGGGAACGAGAACATTGCTCAGACTCCAAAGGGCACTGGAATTTATCATTACATTCATGAAGCAGTTGGCGCAAGGTAATGATGATGCCAGTGTACGGCGCATTGCCTCCTCTGTGTATGGCAGAACTCTTTCAAAGCACCACCCTCTGATCGTTCGCAAGATGGCAGCAGTCGTTATGTACCTCCTGCCGAACAGGAGACGATTAATAGAGGTCATGTGTAAGCACGAACCCGACGAAGTGCTGGTGTTAACGGAACGGGTTCTACAGGTGGCGTATCCCGCATATGACAAAATTCAGGAACTGTACAGCACCAATGACCTGTTAAACATTCCTTAATCGGCAGCATTTTTATTTTGCCGTTCAGTATTTGTCTTTGATATGAGGATGTCTCAACTTATCTTTTATATATTATTAAAAAATCTAAACATTGTATAATCATTCCTAACATGAGATTAGAACATTATTTGTATCTTTGTTTGTCTTGTCTGTTGCTGTTATTTACATATTGACGAAAGACTGCATGAAGTTTAGACGAGTATGGAGAAGCGTTTTCTTTAATTTTTGGTAACCTTCTATAAAGTGGGCACAGTAGTTGATGTGACATCATAATCTTAATATAGATAATAACGTGTTATTTTTTTAGCGTTATTGTTTTCTTTGTTGTTTAAAAAATTTACATTTGATTTAAAACACTATTGTGCGTTTACACATGACAATAAATAGTTTTTTGTTGTAAATATGAATAATCACGGTTATACATCACTGTTCTAAACTGTTAATTGTTAGTAAAGTACATTTACATCTGCAAGTATATACCAAAAAACATAGCCATGAACTCGATTCACCATCCTGTTCTGAACACATCACAGATTGTCATCTAACTCCAGTCATCTATTACCATAATATGTTTTCCGTTCAAATCTTCAGTGCCCATTATTAAATAGGTGCTGCTTAATTCATTTATTTATGTTCTACACTTGTTTGTAATTCTAGTTGCAAAATAGGATTGAAGTTTTATCCACAAATAATCATTTGTTTGAAGTGAAGTTCCAAGTTACCCATGCATTGTGCATCCCAGCCTTGCCATTTTTGATAAACTTGTAAGTATGAATAATCACGGATATTTTGTTAAGTTAGTAATAAAAAGCATCCAAAGAAACCGTATTCTGAATCAAATTACAGAGAGAGAAAAAATCAACTACAAAAATCAAAAACCCATTTAGTCCAGTACAGTTTGTGAACTATATCAATCTGAACCATAGCTCCTTGGCAGCACACAACAAGGAATATTACCATGGACATGGACAGCAAAATTCATTTTTGAAAATCACTGCACCAAACATTATGACGGTGATCGAAAGATTTATTGAACACCAACTTAAGACTCGATGGTTCAATACCTGATCATAATCGGCAGATTATAATTATAGCCCATGGATACCTAAAGAATGGATTACTTAAGGATTTGTTCGTTCTTGACGACTGGCACCGTATATAGAAACATGTACTTTGTTACCTAAAGTGTATTTTAAATAAGTGAAATTTACACAAGAAACACACACTCAAATTCAATACTGCACACAGCAAAAATGGTATAACATTGGATTGGAAAAATGTACATTTTATAAACATATTAAATAAAAAAACTAATAAAATGCACTAAGCCATCAGTGGCAGAAAATGGAGGCATTTAATTACATACTGGTTTACATACGTGTATTAATAATATTACATAATGTGTCCAACTGCCAAGCTATTATTTAATAATATCAGTGTGAGCTTATCGAAAGATATGGGTCTTGGTACTATTAATTATGAAATAAAGACGGTATAGTTTTATTATCAGATAATAACTTAATCGGGTAACACATTTTCAATACGGATTCCAGATATATTAAGTCATTGGTGGGGGACATTTGGGTATTAATGCCGCGACTCGAAGTAAGTCCGAAGTTTGCCATTGCTCATTAAGCTGAAAATAATCTCAACGAAATAAATTAATAATTTATGGCAAAATTAAAGTCGCATTGGATAATGACCGCTCTATTATAGTCTATAGTTAGACGTGCTGCTACGACAAACCCAACGGTTTATTTATTTGTCCAAAGTTCATCATCGAGTAATATCATTAAATCTAAGCCACTCCCGGGTTCATGTTCACGGAAGTTCTGATCTGGACTTGCCCGTCGACAGTCGAACCTCACGAAGTTTCCGCCACTAGACTCCATATATTAATCCGATGGTCGCTAACGCCATGTTTACATCGGCAAACTGCCACTGATCGATTTCTGGCCATAAACAGCGATCGATATCGAGCTATATTCGCGATAAGCAACACCATGCGCCCCCCTCCTCCCCCCAACGCGACCACCACCCATACCAGTGGCCAAGCCCACCTCTGCCGCCACCGGCCATGACCGCCTTCCATTGACACCTGGCTCGCCTGCGAGCACCTGTTTAATTAGTCGTCAGGGGCAACGGACATGGCGTCACGGCGAGCCAATTGGAGGGCGCCATTTATACAGGGGGCAGCACCGGCTCGCCGCGTCGAGGACGAACCGAACATCGCCTGTCAACTAGCATAGTTACAGCTGTTTGGGGACATAAACAATGCGAAAGAAGCGCCTTCGCCCGCCGAAAACTCCGGATAGCGCTGACCTTGATCGGCGAGGGCGACTGGCTTCGGTAGGAGGCGTTCAGTAAGTATTCGGGAGTTACCCCGCTCCCGTCGCCGTTCCGGATACGCGCGCCGTTCGGCGACCGTACTATGGCCCGCTCGACGTCGTCGCACCTGTCCGGACGTGAATCTTGTTTGCATTTCCACTGTTATTCTAGCACCGATGTAAAAGTGCTCGCACATTCGCCGAACGGGGCCGAATGCGGCCTGGGATATGTCTCCGAAAATCGTCGATTGTTTGCCATTGTTGACTCGGCGTCCAAGGAGGAGGATTGATGAAGTGGCGTATGATCCGGAGTGCTATATAATATATGATTACGTGTTTTGTGAATGTTCGCCTATAATTTCCTCCGGCGTTTGCTGCTTCCTGGAATTGGCTGGTGATCAATGAAGCTTTGAAATGTGACAGATCAGTTCGAACCCTTTTCTCGACTATCAGTGCTTAAGGGGGTTTTATCGCGGATCCGGCCGATCCAGATCGGACGTCTGGATATATATATAGGTACATACGTACGTAGGTACGTATTTAAAACATACACGGACGCCTCCTGCCACACTTCGGACGCATAGCCGTCGGCCATGTCGCTGGATGTGGCCAGCTGTCCCTCTTCGGGACCCATCTGCGGTATAGTGGCGCCCCCTGGACAGAACGCGTGCTCTCCGGGATTTGTGCTCGGCCGTACGATCCCGGATCCGAATGGCAACAACTCGTTCGACAAGACGGCGTTGATCATCAAGATCAGCGCGCCACCGAGCGGCGAGCCGGTCAGCGCAGCCGGCAAGGGCAAGCGCGGCCCTTCCGGACCAATCGTGACGACCAGCGACGAGGACGAGTGTCCGGATTCTCCGAGAGATGGCGCCGGCGGTGTCGTCCGCTGCGGCGTCGACGGGGCAATGGACGACAAAGGGTCAAGGACGTTCTCGCCGCCGATGCTCGACCACGACTATGAGAACATTAGCTCGCCAGGTAACAGTAGTACCGCTAGCGGGCCGACCTATGTCCGACAGCCGGGATTTAGCCATCACGCCCACGAGGTGACCGTCTCTAAGCCTCGGGTGAAGAAGAAGAAGACGACCTTGTTGTGCGTGAAGGACGGCCTCAGGAGAAGGGAACCGACCCCTCCTCGGAACAAGCCCAAACGAGGTATGGCGGGTTGGGCAGTCGGGCGCGTGTGTGCGTGTGGATGAAGTAACTTTATAACCACATCGAATTTTGATATCAATTTTAAAATCGGGTGAACACACAGGTAAAAGGCACGCACGCACACATTGGCATACCCACAACGTCCCCCCACACACACTCACACACACATACAGGCCTGACATATATGCCCACACATACACTGAGATCAAGGAGATCAAGTAGATTTACAACACACTGACGTAGATAACGTCCAGTGTGTAAGTTGACACATTCATGCAGCACTTACCGATAACAAATAATTAACTAACACTCACCGATCACGTCGGTATTTTTACGCGCAGTGCACTGATCAACTATTTTCAGAATAATATTTTTGTGGTGCTATTTTTACTGACTTTCTTCGAGCCACCATTTACCTATTTTAATCAGCAGATTACTCACCTCGCTGGGGGGGAACAACCCCCCGCAAAAGATGCGACTAGAAGGGGGGGGGTTACACATAAATAACCCTTTTCGTGCTGATAGTTCGCTAAACCCTTATTTACTCACTCGGTTAGTCGCTCAGTCAGCCACCCACTCACTCACCCACACACTCACTTACTCACCGGTCTGCGCGAGCGCCTTTCGGTTTCGGCAGGGATGCGCTGTCTGTGATATAGTAATAACTTCAGGATCCCCTCCGCACCTGTCACAGTAATCTCGGATGATCTGATATGGTATAGATTGGACGGGGAACAGACTGCGTGAGGTCATCGGGAACCATCAGCGAAATGAACATTCTCCTGGGCTGATCCATTATTCATCCGAACTTTGGCCCTTCGAGGCGGAGATCACCCGAGAGGCGCAATCGTTGTGGGCCCCGGAACATTCCTTTGTGCCTCCCAGAGACATAATCGATCCTTTGTTAGAAGCGCACACACCGCGATACTGATATATATAATTGATAAAGATGACATGTTCAAAGACGAACTCAGGTGTTCCCAGTCACGGCCGATGGATGGAGCGGCATACCTTGAGATATGCCACTCGTCGCGACCCAGCTGAATGCTTGGTCGATCCGGCTTCGGTCGAAGAGACGGATCCTGATGCCTACCAGACCAGCGTCGACTTCCTGGATATGGAGAAACATCGGTCACGGCTGCTCGTATCAGGTGAAAAACGTCTATCACCTAATAATTTCCATTTCGTGGAGAGAGCCAGCCAACTTATATTATGTTTATACGGACCTGTCATATTTGTGTTGATACGTTTGTTTGCCTTCATCACCGAACTTCTATAATGGCGTCCAGTTTCCTTGTCCTATCATTTGAAGTTATCAATTACAATGTCATTTTAACTCTTTTCTTTTGGAGAATTATTATTTATTTTAATTTATCGTCTTCGGCAAGTGAAAGGAGTAAACAATTTGAACGTAACAATGTTAGTTCGATTTTTTACTCTTTATTTTATTAATATGGACAAAGCCTGCTAGCTCCAGTTATTTCCCTTTTTAATATATATATATATATATATATATATATATAAAGAGAGAGAGAGAGAGAGAGAGAGAGAGAAAAGGTGCAATAAAGGGTCAAAGTTTATCACCCCTATGAAATAATCCATACAAGAGTTACCAATAACATAACAATCGTGTGACAATCTATGATTTGCCATGCGTTTGTATATCAAATGGATATTACTATCACACAATTGCTGAAATGCTGACATTAAAAAGCCAGGAAAAAAAATATCTCGTTACCTTCGAGCACCGAGCTAATGTCGAATATGTCCATAATTTGTCCTTGTGACATCCACTTATTGCCATTTGGCACTAAATGCTGCAGGCGACAGTCTGCAATATGCTGATGTCTGAATGGGCTATAGTCGAGGAAGAGTCAGGTGTATTCCTTTGATGTGATATTATTGATGTGATATGATGGCGTTCAGTCGTTCCTATGAGCCATAATTGTATCTGTTTGCGGGGTATTCAATCGCCAAATGTGAAGACTTCATCGCTTTTCGGAAGTAAACATTTTACACCAATTAGGGTGACTGAGTTGAAATAAATTTTTCTTAGAGTTTTGATCCAGAAATCAGAATAGCACAGATTTGTTCATGATATTTTACACGCACACACATACACGCGCGCGCACGCACACACACACACACACACACACATATATATATAGGGTTTCCGCCAGGAAAAAATTGAGAGACGGATTTCACTGACGGGTGGAGCTGGTCAATTTCAGAGGCGCTATTTGGTGTGTCTTGCAGCGCAATCATCGCTCGACATGCCTGTCCTTAACATTACCGTCAGCGCCATGTTTTGATCC
Organism: Paralvinella palmiformis; assembly: GCA_025642065.1. Classification (NCBI taxonomy): domain Eukaryota; kingdom Metazoa; phylum Annelida; class Polychaeta; order Terebellida; family Alvinellidae; genus Paralvinella; species Paralvinella palmiformis. The sequence goes on along the minus strand of JAODUP010000798.1, from coordinate 259,024 downwards.
GCAGAAACAGGGCAGGACCGCACAAAATATGACGTTCAGCCAATCGGAGAGCAACTTTCTTCTGAGTTGGGTTTGACCATTGAACTAATAGCTCAATGGGTTTGACTCTTTGAAAAAAAAACACAGGAAACATTTTATCTACTAATCAAAAAATGGTCACCCAACAATTTTTAGGGTACGGATACGAACCCTCAAAATATTTGAGGGTACGGAATTTTACCCATTTTACCCTCTGGCAAAAACTCTGATATATATATATATATATATATATATATATATATATATATTATGTTTTAAAGTAAGATATGCTAAGAGTAACAGTTTAGTTTTATTCTAAGACATATTGATAATAGAAAAATGGTGAAACAAGTTTGAGTCAAGAATCAAATAGGTAACTAATCTTTATGCAAAAACAGAACTACTCGTGAATTAAAGTGGTGTATTTCGTGTGTGTGTGTGCGTGCGTGCGCGCGTGCGTGTTTTATTACCAGCTCATTTATCCTATAATATTAATTCAATTCAGCCGACTGTATCATCGCGAGATTTCTCGGATAGAATTGGCGCGTTTGATTGCAACGAACTTCCGATAATGGTCATTTGAACGTTATAAGCATAACAAGGATGTTTACCATCGAGTGATCATTGCATGATTACGTGACCAACGTTTGGAGGATCGATGGAAACTATTCAAACCGGTGTGCTTTGTTCCTCAGACTGGCACGGGTCGTGTGCGTGTGTGTGTGTGTGTGTGTGTGTGTTGTGTGTGTGTGTGTGTGTGTGTGTGTGTGTGTGTGTTCCAATGGTACGAAAAATCACCTGGAACCGCCAGTAAAGTTGGGGGGGGGGTGGATATCTATCCAAACGTCATTGACTCAATGATACGAGGACCGATTTCACAATCCTCTACCCAATACGATGATTCATCATGGTTAATATTAGATCCGACACATCATTCGAGGCGCTGTATGTAAAGATAAGTGGCAAATATGTATTATCTTACTAATTGTGTCATGGCCGCAGGGATAATGGTGCTAATTCATTTGTGCCGGAACATGATTCCGAAGCACTGTGGGAGGCAAATGCCACCACTGAGAAGATCTTCACGTTTTTGTTGGTGGTGGTGGTTTTTGTTGTCTTGTGAGCTATGTCGCTAGTTCCAATAAACAATGAGTGTTCGTGGATCAGGTGTGGGTTTTGTTTTCATGTGTGATTTGAGTTTCAGATACAAATATTTACCATTCCGATACCGATCTGAGTTTTTCGGGTTCACGTCGGGTTAACTCATTTGCGAACCTATTGTGTAATAAATGATACGATTAATAAAATGCCGAGTTTGTTTGTGGCTAATACGAACTGTTTCAACGTATCACTTAATGGACACGCCATTTGCGCAATGCTAATTGCCGATAGTTGAACGTACACGACTGAGACAGAGAGAGAGGGGGGGAGAGAGAGAAGGGGAGAGAGAGAGAGAGAGAGAGAGAGAGAGAGAAGGGGAGAGAGAGAGGAGAGGAGAGAGAGAGAGAGAGAAGTACAAATAACTAATTTTGTCACCAATGCCCTCTTGACAACATGTCAACAACGAATTTTTTCCCCCGTGACATCAGTGCGTATTAGGAGCGCTGGTTAATATTTATTTGTTGTTGATGCGGTTGCCGTTATCGATTGCCAAATATAAATTGCTTGACACTAATGTAAGACCAATTTAGTGTTATGTAGGTACGGTCAGTTTAATTTTTGTTAGAATTTCTGCGAGGTTTTTATGCAGATTTCACTGTTTTGTTTACAGCGAGTTCTAGCTCAGCCAGCAATCAGTCGATATTATATTCATATCGATTTCTCTTAATAATATCGATAACACACAGTCAGTCAATAACCATAGAATACACTTGTGCCACTTAAGACAGACAGGCATCACAAAGATGTGGCAAGTGTTATATTGACAAAAAACTCGGATATTCTATGCCCTTGTTATTCAGATGCTTTCAGCCGTATTTCATTTGTTATAGTATCGATTTAATTCTCGAGAAAGAACAATTTAGGACATCTTTCTACTTATTTACACCTATGTGGCATAGGTAAATACATTTAATCAAAAACGTGTTTATATTTTACGGAGCATCTATAGATGGCATTAAACATTTTGGCTCGAAAATGGGATTGGATTTTCACAGGAAGCGATCACCGTTGAGTTGTTAATTGCGTGGATCAACCAAATTCGAGAAAATCTATATCTTTCTAGTGTCATTATTTATTTTGAAATAGGATTGCTGTTTGCACAAAATATTCAACAGTTTATAAACGTTTACTTTGGAATTTCCTTGCGACACAGGACACTCCGCGTTGTCATCTTTTGCACTGGGTAAATAATTAATGAAAATATTCACGAAACGCATTAGGCTGTTTTACGTATTTGTTTGTTTTACAGAATATTCATTAGTTTGTATACATTTGTGTGTGCGTTTGATGTGCCCGTATTTCGTACCAGGATGATAGTAATTTTGAATGAAAAAACAGAGGACAACGAAAATAATCAGTTAGGTAGATGATTCTGTTCATGGAGAGATAATACAAACACTGAAATTAATATGCGGAGGAGTCCATAAGACGTGCAGAACGTATTAGAACGAATACGCCCTGCTTCGTGCTGTTGTTTGAAATTCATTAGCCGTCAAATTTACAATAACCGCATCCCGTCTTCGTGATCCTTCCTGGTCTTGCCTTCAATCCGAGTTCTAATCCCATTCGTAAACATTACAGATCCCGTGCCAATGCGTATGCGGGCATTACCGCAGAGTTTCTGGCAGCAGCCTAACGTGCCTCAGAATGTGTCACCAGCAATGGCCTATCCTATACTGCCTCCTTTGGTGAACAGCAAAGATGAAGACCAAATCTCAGGTGAGCCAGATTTCTTTCTATTTTTAAAATGGTTTCATATACAGAACGAGCACGGTGTAATATGCAAATATAAATTCAACTTTGCATTTCCTGATTTGAGATATAAATATGCCTTGTTAGCTAGTCTACGGAACATAATACCCAAGAAATGTATTGTTCAGAATAACTAACCGGTATTAGAAACATTTAAGAAAATGTAACGTTCAGTAAAGCTCATTGGAAGATTTAGTTTTATGGAAATATTCAGCCTATTATCTAAGGTTGGGTCAATCTACCTTTGTAAGCGACTGAATATTACTTGAAAATTAAGTGATTACGTAAATAATAATGAGAATATCTTATTCAGCTGAGAGGTAGTTATTTACATATCACCCTAACTTCTGTCACAGTACATAGGCATCTTATTTTTGTCACAGTACATAGGCATCCTATTTTTGTCACAGTACATAGGCATCTTATTTTTGTCACAGTACATAGGCATCCTATTTTTGTCACAGTAAATAGACATTCTATTTTTGTCATATTATTATTATTATTATAAAATCTTTTGTTTTATGCACAATTTTCTTGGGTTATTTTTAACTTTTAAAATCGTGATTCACTTTTGACATTTTCTGTGTCGTTAATCGATTCGGCTTTTCCTTGTAATTAATTCTTATCATTGATAACCTTATCACCAAACTGTGTATTAACACACAGATGTACGGCCAATAACGCCTCCCCCCGAGGATAAACCGGACCGAGAAAAGAGCAAATCACTTCGATGCGCAGAGAGGAAGATAACGGTCGCAAATACGGATTTGTTGTTTAAACTGTTCGAAGGCGTGGAAAAAGACATCAGGAAGAACCATCCCCCTTCGGAGAAAGAACACATCAAAAACAGATCGTATGTAATTTCGTCATTTCGCCTCATGCCAACCTCAGTAATAAAAATGGCAATTAGTGGAGTGAAATAATAAATCTCTTCAATTTCAGAGTTAACCTCACGATTAAACTTAGCAAAATTCTGGGTAACTCTATTTCGATGTTGGAATTAGGATTGCTCTATAATTTAGTATCATCATTTACTTTCCTTCCTAAGAGAACATGTATCTAGCCTTAATGACACAAATACCTAAAGAACAATGCGATCTTTGTCTGAACGTATTTTGACAAGCATCTCTATCTATCTATCTATCTATCTATCTATCTATCTACCTACCTATATCTTCCTATCTCTCTCTGTCTGTCTCTGTCTGTCTCTCTCTGTCTGTCTCTCTGTCTGTCTCTCTGTCTGTCTCTCTCTGTCTGTCTCTCTGTCTGTCTCTCTCTGTCGGTCTCTCTGTCTGTCTCTCTGTCCGTCTCTCACTCTCTCTCTCTCTCTATTTCTCTCTCTATTTTCTCCCCCCCCCTTCTCTCTCTCTCTCTCTCTCTCTGAAATAAACTGATAACCAAACATGATATAGAAGTACACTGTTTCACGCCGTCTTCCCCCAATTCGCTCTCTTCCAGCCACAGAACGCGGAAGATAATACCAACGACGACGACGAACAAAGCGCTGGTATCCGGAGAAGATCCGTACCTGGTCGACGGCGTCACCGAGAAACTCTTCCCGGAGCTCAGACTGGAGCAGACCAAGGGATCGGCGGGAGTAGGGCCGATGGCCGGAACCTCTCTGCTACACATCGTCACGCTGAAGGAAGGCGACAGGTCGATCACGCTGCCATCCCTATCCGTCGAACAGAACTATCCGCAGATGCTCTCCGAGCTCGTCGCTCATATCTAACGCCCGACGCTCGCCTGTGATCCGGAGGAGTGAAATTCCCGATCGGCGGCCGTTTGGACCGATGCACGTCCGGGATGGTACCATTCGGCGAACGCGGCATCGAGTGTGACTGACGGTTTATGGCAGAAGCCGCGATTCGTCTTCGTCGAGATATCTCGGGGGGCGTCGCTTCGTTTCATTCTTCTTGGCGCAGTACCCGCCGCTTGACGTTCACGGTATTAACTAATCCGAGAACCGGTCTGTCCTACTTAGAAAGGTGTCTCTTCCTTCCTGCAGAACCGACTGTACTAACTGTTTAATGATCATCCAGTGAAGCCTTTAAAGCGCCGTCTTTTCTCTCTCCCTCTCTTCTCGGGCGGACGAAAGAAAACCGTGTCATCCCGACGCCGATGGTATAGATTGGCGTCGATTTCTTCATTCATCAACGTCTTAGGGTCGTTTCATCTTCTCATCTTCGTTGTCTGTCACTGGATCCAGAGAGAAATGCCCGGGAGTTTTGTTTTCGAACGAATTAATTTCTTTGTCTTTTCGTCTACCAGTCTTGCGTGTTGTTGTTGTTGGGTTATTTGGCGCTTTTTAAAGCGCGCATAAGTTTAAGCCTTCGGTGAACTCACGATCTGATCATTATTTCGCCTTGTTTTGTTGTCCATACGAAACGTTCCTCTAGCAGTTATCTGTGATAACGGTGTACGCGCGCTCTTGGTACACTCGCGCTACACTATTGTATACGTCTCCACAACAGTACTAACCATAGCATCATACCAGTTTGCCTTACTAGTGCTGCACCGTCGTCAATGTCTTAGTGCCCGACCGATAACAAAAATTCAGACACACCGGATGATTTAAGTTCGATAAGAGGTAGTACTTACATGCCCGTATGTTGTTACCAATTCGGATGGTTTAACTTTAATGAAATTCGCATTCGCACACATGCACACATACACACACACACACACATGAACAAGATTAATTCAATCATCTCTCTCTCTCTTCGGTCACCCTGTGTACGTGTGTAGCAGCTTCTGGCCGGAATCGACTTAGAAAATAGCTTTGACCTGTAACCATGACAACTTTTGTGTAAATGCTGTCTCTTCGCACCGGTCACCGCACAACGAAGGCCACTTCACACAGATATCACCGACTCGGAGAGACTGTTTTCTCGACTTGGTATGTTTATTCTCTTCCACACACACACGCGCGCACGCACACACACACACACACACACACACACACAGGTCAGTTAATAATTAATTTTGCCCCGTTCAGTTCCATTGTTTAGTTACATGTTGTTGTTGTTATGGAGGTACGAGTATGCTGTGCTCGTACCGAATGTTTGGATATTGTAACCCCGCTGACTTATCGTTGTGTTTACCATTTGGTGTATAATGCATATTTAAGCTTCTGAGCTGGACTGGGACCAATTAACCATGTCTATAAAGAGTGTTAATATTTATTTATATAAAGTGTGAGCCGAGTGGTTGCGTGTGTAGGCGCCAGTACGCCTGCGCGTGTGTGTATGGGTGCGTGCGTGCGTGTGCGTATGTGTAATTATTTATTTATTGATGTGTGTGTGTGTGTGTGTGTCCGTGTTCGTGTGCGAGTTTTGTCACTGAGTGTTTCCGTCCACCCATTATTAATCTAACATTTCGGCAGGTTTTTATACTTGGCAGTAAACTTCATTTGTTTAGCAATAACACCATAAATATCTTGTTGTTGTGGACATATTGAATATGTTATACAATTATAGCTTTGTTTTTTATATGACACCGTATATACGTGTATGGGTCAAATATATGTAATCGATTAGCATCACGATATACCCATTTAACCGGAATAGTGAATTATATATATATATATATATATATATATATATATATATACGTTATCTAACAATACGGGTGATTCTTGGCATAGATAATCAGCTATTATTTATCTTCTTTCAACACGATTTCAGGAACGCCGATTACTGATAATGTTTCTAATCGACATCTGTTTGTTAGTAGGCCATACAGGTATTATGACATACATCGCTCAGAACTGTCCGGATTTGACATAATTAGTTTTAGAAAGGATTCGCTTCCCCCCCGGGGGGGGGGGTATCGCCATCCTGTGACAATTACCATCCGTCGGCGACGGGAAAGGCTGGATGTTGATTGCCGCCGAGCAACGGCCCACCGCCCCTCCGCTTCGACTTAAATCCATGGCCGGCAACTCCCCGTTGCCGCTGCTCTTGTTGCCGACCGTTCTCGTTGCCTGTTCAATAGATCTACACGGGACGCGGGCTCCGATTCGTCCGGGTTTCGTCGCGTTTAATTATTTGTGAAAATTGCTAACCACCGAGAAGGTGCTCGAATGGCCGTCGTCGAGTCACTGGGAGCGGGCAATTCGATTCGCCCGCCCGCCCGCCGCACCCGGCTTACGTCCGTCCCCCCAGTCCCGCGCCTGTGTTTACCTGTTGGTTTCCATGGAAACAAATGATAAAAGGACTCATCATTTTCGTGTTGCCAGCTTTGTACTTCCTTTGAGCGTGGTTCGTTGATCTTAGTCATAGCTGCCGTGTATCGGTGTTATTACAACGAGGAGTCCCGTGTCATTATCCCTCCTCTGCCCTAGAGGAGGAGGAGCGGGAAGGAGGGAGGGGGGGGATCGGCGAAAAGGGGCGCCGATGAAAGGAAGCCAGTAAGTCTAACGAGCGTGTGGAAGATCGCATTCGGGTATTCGTGGTCGTGAACCACGCCGTTGGTTGGCCCAAAGTGTCCTCGTAAAAACAGATCTATTTTCAGCCATTTCCCATTTAGGTATTTCTGATTGCGAAGTGTCGAATCTTCGCCGAATCACAGAAGGATTCGGTATTTACCGTATTGATAAGCCAACCAGAAAGCGGACCGAAGTATTGTCGATGTATGTTTCTGGGCAAAATTTAAATTAAGCTACGAGCTTCGCTTCATTGGCTGGTTCTGGGAGAAGCAGGGGTCTTTTTTAAATTTTAATATCGCGAGTCCAATGGTATAGTTTCAAGAAGGAATTAAATGTAATGACTTGAATTAAGGAGATTTAAATCTACGGTTTTTATGTGTATTTTTCTGGGGTTGGGTGTGGGGGGGGGGATTTCCTACTGTTATTACTTCAAAACGTGAAGCCTTCTAGCGTGATATGCGATTTTTACAACGTAAATGAATACGGGGCGGAGCCGCTATGGGGAGTATTACGAGTGATGGCGGGCAGAATTCGGGCACGTGATCAGTCACGTGCTGGTAATCATGCTAACGAGCTCCGATCGATATCTGACTTGTGACCTCTGTCGGGAGACACAGGGTGGAGATTGTGATTCGCCAGTATGACAAAGCGTGAACAGTAATGATGCTCGCGGGTTGGTGACGAACCCCCCAGTCTCTCCTTGCCCACCTGTACAGTGACACCTGTCTCTCTCGGCCCCGACGCCACACTAATACAGCGGCGCCTGTCTGGTAGGTCACCTGCGCCAGGTATGTCACATAATCACGGTCATCACCTCCATGGTGAATCCGTCCTATCTACAGCCATGATTTCATCCCTGTCAGCGTGGTTCCGCTAATCACCTACTCCCGCACATAATGACTGGCGTACACACAGACCACGCACGCACGCACAAGCGCACACAAACACGCGCGCGCACACTGATGGAGCCCCCGACAATATGGCAGCCGCTCGTAGAATGACCCGCTAACACGAATCCCACCTCGTAATAAGCCAATAACGAATAAACAGCGGACCCGAGTGATTGAAGGCTGCCACACTTCGTCATTCTTCCCGTTCAGACAAACTATTGTTGACACCGGCACTAACATCATCAGCTGGTCACACCGAGTCTGTGTCAGCCGACAGCGTACCGTATATCACACTGAAAACGGGCAAGGTAGACTACCTTAAACAGTCGTAAATTGGCTCCATTCGCTGATCTTTACCGCACCACCCGCCACCACGACCATCACCCACAAACCACCACCACCCACCGTACAGACGCTCCTAATAGGATGCGCCGTTCCCTTTTGTTCTGAAACAACTACGGGGTGTAACAAAACTATCCCTACCGTTATTCGATCGCGCTTAACAAACGACGAGTCATTATTAATCATTGTCAAGAATGGGCGAAACAAAACTCTCGTTGCCGCCGCCAGGTGACGCCGATTAACGTCATCGAATAACCGGTCGTGCGTGACGACCACTCGGCATGCATTATGGAAGCTTTAATTAAACGGAGACAATGATGCACAAGCTCCCTCCTCCGAGGGGACCGTGGCTATCCAGGTCTGGGCTGACTCATTTCGGGTTTTTCCACACTGAGTCATTTCGTCAAGATTATATGGAGGGGACAACGAGCGAGCGAGCGAGTGAGTGAGTGAGTGAGTGAGTGAGTGAGTGAGTGAGTGAGTGAGTGAGTGAGTGAGTGATCATCCTCTTAATCTGGGCGTGGTCTCTCGTCTTCCTCATATCTCCACAGTTAGTTATGTGGCGAGTGATAGCGACAGGAACTGGGATATCAGATCGTGCCGCCTTCCTCTTCTCACCTGAACGGGGAGGTCTCTTGGACACTCACACAGACACACACCCACACTCACACAGAGACGCACACTTGCACACACACATACGCACACTCAGACAGACAGACACCCTCACACAGACACACACATAGAGAGGCACACTCGCACACACTCACACAGACACACACACACACACAGCGGCAATTCCCATACAAGAACGCACTATGTTTAGCAACATAATCTCGGAGTTGTTAGGGGAAGCTTGTGCATCAGGACTTTCATCTAATTCTTCTCTACATCCTTCTCGGTGATAAACTTGTAACTGATTACCTCGTTCGAGTTGTAACCTGGAACGGTTACAAGTCAGGTGAGGCGTGTATCTGTGACTACCTGTAACATCGATCAGTTATCATATAGTCCACAATTCGGCTCTCAGTCCAATAAGAGAGCCGTTCATCACCGAGGGGCATGTAGAAAACACGCTCAACTGAGACCAGACCAACCGTCACCCCACCCCCCACCCGCCCCGCCCGTCATCTCCCGTTGACCATAGTTTGCTAACAGCCTAAACCGCAATGACCGGGTCAGGCTCGACAACCTAAATACGGATATCCTTCTAAAAGCTCCCTCCTTCGTTTCGCTGCCGGGTAAATAAACGGGAATAACCCGCCATCTTGTGAGCAAAAAGCCGGGAACGAAATGCCCGACGCCGGGAGCAACAGTTTTGTTACCATGACAATGTATGGCGTCGTTGTCATTATTATGATTTTTGGATGAGACTCAGGTGCGCTGATTAGCAGGAGGAAGAAGCGACGAGCGCACAGTTCTCCCGATTGGTCCGGAGACGACGCCAATAGATCCCGATAAGTCGGCTCATAAACAGAGGGAATCCGTTAAAAAAATCGGGGACGATAAGTAGCTCAGGTCGTCATCGACTGTTACTCGGTTTGTCATCACCACCCCCCCCCCTCCTCCCCCGACGGCTGATGAACGTCGCTTTCTCTCGCCTCAGATTTCCCAGGAAGAAGAATGACGAGGCGCGGGAACGTGTTTTTTTCCCTTCCCACGTCGACCTTTCGTCGTCGTGCAGCTTCCCAACCGCGTCTGTTAATTGACTAAAATGCTAGCGTCTGATTATCTCATTGTCCAATTATGATATAAAAAAATAGTTCGCGAGTGTCATCCTATTGTCTGTGGCTGTTAAAGTGCGCACGGCGTGTTATGATATTCTGGACGTTGTACGGCCGGAAGCCGGATTCGCCGCGCCGTCGTTAATCGGCGATTGACGCTCGTGGAGACGTTCGGCATAGATATTAGCGCGATGGGTGGAGAGATTGTTGGGTTCCGCTGTCGACGCCTAGGTGTTACCGGCATCGGATCTGTGTTTTGACGGCTTAGATCGATCGAGTGATGGATTGATTCGTTTTGTCTTATCTGGTCGTTTATCGTCTCGTTATTCAATTAAGCGGCGTACGGATGGGAGGGAGGGCGGTCTATCTTTGACGATGCAACATCCCTCACACACACACACACACAACTGCGATGATCAGTTAAAGGTGCCTACAGTAGAACCTGGCTGAAGAGATCATAGTAGTCGCCGTCCGAGCTGATCCTCGATCTTCGATTCGTGTAATCAAAGTCTGACAGCGAATTGGGCAACGATAATGGATGAGGGTAGCTTCTTCGGGGTGAAGAATATAACCAGAACTTGATGGACAGGCGATGTGATTGTAAAGATAGGTTTAGCTGTGCTGTTTTAAGACACCCACGACAAATCGTTCCAGGCGTCTGTGGGGTGTGGTGGGGCTGGGCGTGTGGTGGTGGGGGGATTGAACGAGACTGCCATAAGGATATGTCTAATGTGCAGCGAATTTGCACGCGTAGTGTGCTAATGGCTTATAGGCGTCTGTACGTGTGTGCACAGGTGACATCGTGTCACGCGTTGTGTCACCAGTGTCAGTAGCGCAGTCGGCTGTCGTACGGCCAAGCCATACATACGCATAATGCTAACTTGCCGGGCTGTGCGAAATAATTGATCTGTTGCTATGACAACATCGGGTACACAGGTGGTCTGGGCTAGCCGAATATACAGGTAAATCTTTTTCCCGTTTGATTCCTGGTTTATCGTTCCTTGTTCATCCCTATCTCTGAAATCTGTCGCAGTCTAAAATCGAAAAGGTTTCCTTGCCGTCCTACCCAATGACATACAGACAGACATACAGACAGACAGACAGACAGACACAGACGCACACACAATGCTTACACCTGACAACCGTGTAAACATAATCCCCCCCCCCCCGTAAGTATTATCTGCAATATCTTCGGCGGATTTATTGCGGAGAAAAAGGGCGAAAAAAGTAATCTGTCAACAAGCTTTCGTGTGATGTCAACCCGTTTTGTTTACAAACACACCTGATTACCGCGTTGAAGGTGTGTAGATCAGGTGATTACAGATTCGGCTACCTTTCTCTCTTTTTTTCTTCGTTTCGTTGATAAGTAGTTTTAATGGCGTTGTTACGGTGTAGCCATTGGATTCTTCACTTTATTTGTTTACTTGAGAAACTTCATCCATCACAATGGCTAAACGGTTTGTTACCTGTTGTTGTGTACTTAATCAACTCGGTACAAAGGTTTTAATAGAAGTTGATAACGATAGATGCCCGCTGGATTATTGATGAGTTTTTCAATGTGTGCGCGCGCACCGGCACGTGTGTGTGTGTGTGTGTGTGTGTGTGAATATTTGTATTTGTTATCGTCATAATAATGCGTATCATTCTGATAGACCTGCATTGCCGATTATTATTGATCTGGGGCTGTGGGGCATGATTTGGCTGCGGGGCCTTTAGCCGGGCGGGCACGGGGGGGGGGTCTATTAGATATAGGAACATACGAGCAGACTGGTAGACGTAGAGATAGAAAGATAAACAGATGGCAAAATAGATAAATACGAAGGCTTCATCGGCAGTCATCCTTTAATATTGATGAGCAACTGACCGACTGACTGACTAACTGACTGATTGAGTCTGTCCGGCTAATTGTGTGCCGATATGGCGACGACAACCCACCCCCCTCCGCGCACGCGCACACACACTGTTCTTACCTGGTTATCAAAACAGTCATACCACATACGCAATAAACCACAAAGAGTTCGTCTTAAGAACAAAGACAGCTTCACGCCACAACACGTTTTGTTTAACTTCACCAACAAAGCCGCGCTATTTACTCGTATTTATTGGTAACCTTGCGTTGACGCATAGCGACCAAGCGGGCGGCACACACACACACACACACACAGGTACACACACGTACGCGCACACACACACACACACTCAAAAACTTACACGCTGTGAAATATTCTTATTGGCTGACTTTAAGCACCGCACCTCTCGTATCCACAGAGGCCCTCTCTCATTCGCCATCTTTCTGCAGCACGTACGAGCCGGCCCTTTAACCGGTTGTCAGACGTCTTCACAAGTTAGGCCGCACTCGTCGGGAAGCGTTCTGGCCGATATTTCGGGTGATTTTCTTGTCGATATTTCGCACCTGGTTCGATGTTGTACTAATTATGTCCAGTACGTTGTTAAACGTGACCTTGTTCGTCCGTTACCGTCCGCGGGGACTGCTCGTCGTTCTCGATCATGCATTTCTTTACCGACTCCGGGTATTTCCAGGTTACGTAGCTAGATCTACCTGGATGCAGATATCTTGGCTTTTTTCTGTGATAATTGATACGGTGGCAACTCGACGGTTACCTGAAATAACGACGTGGTAGATGAAGATAATCGCTACTGTGAATTGTTTCTGTAACCGAGTCTACTGTTTGGTGATAATCGCGTTACGCATAATGTTCAATATTTGTCTGATTGATTTTAAATTTCTGTCTTTGCGCGTATGTGCGTGTGTGTGTGTGCGTGGGTGCGTGGGTGCGGCTATGTCCGGGCGTAGCTAATAAAACACGTTATGATGTACGGCAAAGAAAGACAAGAGGCGTTTGTGTTAATTGATGTCGGTGTTTTGTCCGAAATTGTAATTTTGTTTGGATGTCTTGCTTCATACGTTGAATTACGCCTTGTGGGCTTTAAACACACACACACACACACACACACACACACACACACACACACACACACACACACACAGAGACAGACAGAGAGAGAGAGAGAGAATTCACATAATCCCAGTGAATTTTGTTCCCTAACCATCGTGACACAACATAAACATTCATTTTATCATATTATTAATAAATTACTATGAGTCATATACCTGATATGGCTTTTTCCGTCATCTCCAACTTGACGCCAAATATAGCTACTATTCTTGAGCGATACAACATATACTAGATATGGAAATACTACTACTACTTCTACTACTACTACTACTACTACTACAATAATAATAATAATAATAATAATTAGTTAATAAATCACACTGACAACGTGTTCATGGCCAAATACAAACGCACGGTAGTTTATTGCGTGAACATATGTATCGTCAGCATATCTGACATTATTAAAACAGACATTCCCATAATAGTAAAATTAATAATAATAGTAATAATTTATATTTAATAAATAATGTACTCCTAGAAACCCATCAGAATTCCTTAAAGTAAAGCCATCATAGACTAGGCATTTAAAACATACCCTAAAATATTTGACAGATTTATATAATTTACCTAAACAAAGACGTCCTTAAGAAAATTATTTTAAAAACCAAAATATTGAATCGCTTCAAAATTTTTGGTTATTATTTGAGTTCATCGGGTAATGTTACGAAATATTATTGATTTTTTATTAGCCGGTCTCAAAGATCAGTTAAATAAACCAACACGTCAAATATTTAGGCCATCGTCACATTGTAGGCATCTCTAGCTTATTTCGGATGTTAATTTATAGACCTAAACCAGGACATTTACTCTAAGAGATTTACTCGTTTGCACTTTGAATACTCATTTAAGGTAACACCAACCAACCGAGATGTATGTAAACTGCTCCCATCTGCCGAATATAGTCTGTTATTTATTAATATTCCATTACCACTCGAATAGATAATGACATCTGTAGACGTAAAAATTCATCTAGTTCCGAGTTGATGGATTCGAACCGTGAACCTCTCAGTTTCCGTTCCGCTACGTTGCTCCTCGCCCACCAGTTCTAAACGGGGAAAGGCGATACGTATCTTGTTGATGGTTAACCTCTTTCCTCGTACTTTGTTCGGCTTATAGAATCGAACCAAGAATCTCGTAAATTGTATTTGCGAACAATATAAACAAACAAACCCACAGACCAAGCTAATGCATTATAATTTGGTCATTTCAGGAATTCTGTTTTAGTCGTGCAGTTCTTGGGCGAAAAGTAAATATCTCTCCGCTATCATTACACGAAGGGTGAACAATAAGCTTCTATCACTATGTATTATTCCGAAAATGAAGGCTAAGATTGAAAATAAATAGCAATCCTTAATGGGTACAAATCCCAAACACTAACACATGTTAAGAGTCCCAAAGGCTACTGCCAACGTCTAAATATGGGAACTTGTCAAAAACAGGGTTCCTTATGACGGGAGAGATCGCTTCAGCTCGGAAAAAAAACTAAAATGTTTGATACGCTGACCGTTTGATACGCTGACTGTTTGATACGCTGACTGTTTGATACGCTGACTGTTTGATACGCTGAATGTTTGATACGCTGACCGTTTGATACGCTGACCGTTTGATACACTGACTGTTTGATATGATGACTTGTTTGATACACTGACTGTTTGATACGCTGACCGTTTGATACGCTGACTGTTTGATACGCTGACTGTTTGATACGCTGACTGTTTGATACACTGACTGTTTGATATGATGACTGTTTGATATGCTGACTGTTTGATACGCTGACTGTTTGATACACTGACTGTTTGATACGCTGACTGTTTGATACGCTGACTGTTTGATACGCTGACTGTTTGATAGCGTTTGTCTTAGAACATTCCTAGCAACAAATCGACACAATTTTCACGCTGCAATTAAGTGGATTGATTAAAATATGATTCAGATACCTTTCCGCGATGTTTTACACGCGCGCGCGCGCACACGCGTGCACACACACACACAGAGAGAGAGAGAGGGAGAGAGAGAGAGAACTCACATCATTCCAGTGACTTTTATTCTCTAACAATCGCGACACGACATGAAAATTCATTTTATCATATTATTAATAAATTAGTATGAGTCATATGGCTTTTTCCATCAGCTCCAACTTGACGCCACATGTCGCAAATATTCTCGAGTTATACAAACATCTACTAGATAAGAGAATACTACTAATTCTACTACTACTACTACTACTACAAGAACTAATAATAATAATAATAATAATCTTCAATTAATAAAACACACTGAAAAACTGTTTGATAGTATTTGTCTTAGAACATCAAGTGTATTTAGAGTTGTCATATCATTCTATAATTGTTTCAAATGCCTTTCGACGACATTTTACGCACAGACAGATACACGCACGCACGCACGTATATACACACACCGGCTGGATTTATGCCGAAATCGTGGGCAGTATCCGCGTTTAATTCATGTCATAACGTCAACATAAGCGATAAATGTTTGAACTGCGTGATGTCATTACGTCATATTACTACATTAAAATGAGATCGTCTTTCTGTTAAATGGCTGTTTACAAATTTGAATTCTGTTTAGAAAATTGAGATCACCTATAATCTGAATCTGGTGAATATTTTGTTGTTAAAACTGTTATATTTTGAATGAAAATGCAATGCAATAAAGGGTTGAAACTAAGTGTAAACATTTTGCATACAAGGAGGTCATGCTACTATATCGTGTAAATATTTCACTTGTATGTACTTTGTGCTTGCATTTTGTATGCCATTAACAATTTCAACTTCCAGACGGAATGTGTCTATAGATCTATCAGAGATAGCTGGCACATATCTTACAATGAAGATACATTTTATTATTCTCACACGTTTATTTTAAACATCTGCTGGATTTTCCTTATTCCTGAACAATTTCCTAATATCCAAGTCTTTCGTTTGATCCAAATAACAATCAATCGCGTAATTTATGTAGGGACTGCCTTTCATTCAGATGTCAAGTACGTTTCTGAATATCGAAATTAGCCTGGATGTTGTACGTTGGTTAGGCGTTTTGACGTTATTGAAGGTTTCAGTGTTTCGTGAGATTATGGTTTCCTTGAACCTATTGTGTGTTCGTTTAATGAGTGATTACTCTGTCATATTGTCTGCCGGTAAATGCTTAGGCGACGAAAGATGCTCATTAATATCGCGGTTCAGTGTCCTTATATAGAGTGAATACGATTCCATATTTCTCTAAGGAAGGTTCCTCCTACCATCCTTGAAATAATAATAATAATACTAATAATAGCAGCAGTGAAGCAATAAAAATCGTGCTGGTTATAATGAAATGCGATGTTTGAAATTTAACCTGTCAATCAGTCCAACGACCGTTATGATCACTGCAATCGTAAATGCAACAACCAATATGACACAAGTCGCTTCATAAGGTATTGTGGCCTATGATAAACTGCTAACTTTGGATTGGTTTGCCAACCTGTTTAAATAGAGACAAAAGTAAATCGGTATCACTTGACACATAGTTGCAAGTTCTTCACCATGCAATATAGGCCTGCCCAGCTGAGAACAAAGAATATACATGGAATATTAACAATGTTTATGTTTGCGTTAACATGTTAGAGATAGAGAAATTAGTACTTTCATACAATAAGCGGCATAAAATCTCTTGTGCCACGGGTTCATCTATAGTTACAATCAGTCATTTGTTATCAGATGGACAGAATAATCCAAATTAATAAACAATCACTACTACAAAAATATGACATTTAGTCCAGGTCAGTGAACCGTTTAAAGTTAGACAGAATATACCCAGAGATGTAATAGACACATGCATTGACTATTGTAACAGATAACACCAGTAAATCTGTAACCAAGAGATTGGCCTGTTTACATGATATCTCATCATCATAGAACTTCAAGGACTGAAACAGAACAATACCTTGTAAAATAATGACTTGAACCAAGTGCATACACAATGTGTAAACACATGTTTTCCTTTTTTCAAGTTGGTTAAAGAATTTGATATGCATTTAAGTTATGAAGAGAAATATACCAATTAAAGCACATGAGCTGAACATTCAAGTACTAATTCAGGTGCTGGTAATCATTTTTTGTATTAATTAATTAAGATATGAAATGGGCTGATTATTTAATTAATTTTATAATACCAATTTTCACCATTAATATTTATAAATATTAATTACCATCACAGTAGGCCCTGTCTATTGTATAGGTCTCCTATCTGTTAATACCTTCCTCTTTGATTTCAGTGGATTAATGCGGTGGATTTGGTACATCAAAAATAGTTGGAATAGCATTCTAGATAAGTTGTCTGGTTCATGAATTCCGTTTCAGTGAAATACATTCTACAATTAGTATTCAAGTAATTTAAATCTTTCCTCATCATATATCTGAACGACAACAATTAATAACCCATCTTTTACTTCTGTCAATAGAAAAATAACAAAATGAATGTTTCTACCACTAGTTGAGGTATTTAATAATTAATTTCATAACATTTAAATTATAAATAGAAGTCCATATATATCAATAAGTACCAATTGCTTACATTTAAAAATAAATATGGATGCAGGTGATCATGTACATACTCAGCTACTTATAATTATTGTAATTAGGGAAAAATGATCCGATTATAGTAATGTAATTTTAGAAGTCCAATTATATTATTAACAATAATAAAGTAAAATATACCTCCCGCCCATAACATCTTCAGTGGCTCCAGTACATATAACTGTAAGCTTATGTATATCTTACATACCCATTTTGTGATTAATAAGTTGATATTTTTCAATAAAATTTAATCAGATTTTGTCTGAAACAAATATAGATCTAGATAGATCCTGATTGGCCCTACTGCTTCGGTCATGTCAAGTAGGGGCGTGTTTCATCGCGAGGAAATTATAATGCTAATATGAGATTATCTTTACTATTTAACTAACACCGAGCTGACCTTCTTTGTTCACTTTTAACAGCCAGTAATAAGTGATAAATATATTTTACATTGATAACTACTATTACCTCAGTTTGAGTAGATTTGATTACTTTGTAATATGCATTTGTTAAGTATTTATAGTACTGCGTGTGGTGTTTACTATTTTTATTTAAAGTGTATATTGTTATGCTTATTTTTTAAATATCTTTATTTAAAAAAGCCAGATCATATCAAATTTTTACACTAGAATTCATTTCCTTTCGAGAATGTCTTTATTTGTGCATACTTTTTCTGTTACTGCAGCCGAAAGCGGCGCAGAATGAATCAGCATATATTAACCAGGTATATTAAGCGCCATGTTAACGAAGGGAGCTGTCAATGACAATCTACCTCCGGTCGCTAGGGCCCTTGCGCTCCATGAATTCAAAATGGCGTCCCATGTTAAAACGCGAAGTAACACGTCTTGTTATAAATAGTCTTTGATGTGGTGTTCTGTGTAGCACACTGTTAACGTGGTTGAAGAACAAGAATGCCTTGAGAAAAGCTCACAAACTGTGCAAACCGAGTATATATCTTCAGCTATTGCCTCACACGCAACAGATTTCTTTTTGTAAAATCATGAAGGGGAATGTGGAAATAAAAGATGAAATTAATTGTTGGTTTTCATCATCCAATCAGAGACTAGGAACACATTTTCTCCGTGTCTTAATAGAATATGGTTGTTTTCACCAATTATCGTTCATGCGTTGGTAACTAATTTGAAAACCAGGATAAAACTAAGTACCATTATGACGAAACGAATTTCCAGTCCGCTGGAATTTGGCTATAACCAACTTTTACTGTATATGAAAACCTTGCCATCTGCCTGGTTGGATGAAAACCTTCTCCTTCTTTTGTGCCATGCCCGGGATTCGAACCTCCGACCTCCCGCATAGGATGACCATGATTAAGAAAGTCCGATGTGCGCTCTAACCCAGTAGGTCGTGGAGGCAAGATCCCTCATAATTACACAGTTCTGTTATTTTACTTTTATATTAATTTTTAGCTTTCAATCCACATTTCGACAAAATCCGGATTGTTACTAGCAATTCCTGTGATCCGACGTCCGACAGAGTTTTGTTATAGTGGCAGCTAGGCTTGTGTCAACAGTTATTGCAATATGATTAATAACACTCACAGGTGGACTGTAACTGCTTGAATTCAAAAATACGAATATGCTAAGCGGACATTAATATGACACAGAAATATGGGCTTGTACTTGTTCCGACCCTTTTATTACATGTGGATTTTACGCACCATTATGATTATGGTAAAATCATACAATAGTACATTCAATCATACAACCTCGATTTGTGGAAAATCGAGAATAATACAAGTTGGTGAGATAGATCAATGAGATCTATTAAAACACATCGTCATGAGACTTCAATATAATCGTGATCTACTATTTACTTTATGTATAGTGCAATAAATGCACGCCGCCACATTGTAATACAGACAAATTTAATAGCATACTTGGTTTCGAAATACAATGCTAACGCTAATCAGATGGTATTAACCATTAAATAATTAAGTGTTAAAATGGCAAGGTTGAAATTCAGATTTTTATCAGTTCCTGTAAGTTTAAGCTTGATCATTTCTGAAGTTGTTTCTGAGAAATTAATTTCTTTCGGGGTATTTTGGCAAACGGATTAATTTAGCAATTTTGCCTTCTTTTTAATGCTGTGCGAAGATAAACGTTATTCAATTCAGTTAAGCTGCATTCTAACAATACATGAATATTAATCAATATTTGATCAAACAAAGTGATTCGGCAAAGGTCTATTGCAAAACATATACTGTAATTATGCATGATCGATATTTTAGCGTTTTACGTAGGCAGAGCTCAGCATCCTCTCAGGCATGGCAGATGAAATAAATTTTAACGCATCTTCATTATGAACTAAAGAGGTCTGGTGAAGGCGTCAAACGGGACAGTTAAACCATCTGTCACCAATCCTGTCGTAACTTGTGCCTAGCTAAGATCAATGCTATTTTTTATCACGATTTACAGGTACATATATACTTTCCGACACGATTACCAGTGAAACGTGGGGGGGGGTGAATGAATTCAGATATTAACAAATTGTTAATAATGGTTGTTAAACCTGGAGGTTAATTTTCCGTCATTTTTACGGTGACAGAAATGTTATGTGTTCGAATCATTATTACTCCTTTTAACATCTAAAACGATTAAACAAGAGATGCTGTAGATTAGGCGTCTCTCCTTCTAGGCCGCTACTGAACCATTAGTCTGATACAATACACGCATGCACACACACACACACACGGGCCAATTTGTTACGATAGCGCGTTGGACCAGAGATCACTACCACCAGAGTTCGCACCTTGGCGTGGGTATATCTGAAGGGTGTTTCATCTTTGACTTCGCTTCGATACCTTTGGATGTCGCTCGGCCCGTTTAGGCTTCCATGTGCACAAAAACATTTATCAAAATGTTGAATATGAATAATTTCATTTAACAGTACAATAATATCTAGCCGAAAGGTACCGCAACAATAAATATCTCGGAACCCGTGGAAACTAACTAATGAAGGACATCGTAAACTTGGTAATCAGGTTGTTTAGGTGGAAACTGGTTTTTGTTCTGATTTGTTGTTCGTAAGTTAATCGTATTCTAACCAAAATTCTAAACAGACGTCTTCCGTATTTGTCCTCTTCGAATATATAAGTAGTCGTCGATATGTCCTCAGTAACCGAGGTATTTTCTATTTCACGGACATTTGTTTTTTGAATTACGCCTCTAACGGAGAAACGAAATTTAGATTCTCAACAATTTACGAATTATAAATCCTTGTGAAATATTCAGATGTTACTGAAAGCTAGTGAGAGGATTGTAGCTGAAAGGCGAAATTATTGTCCATTTCTGCGAGATGCAACACCCCAACCTCGGTACAAGAGTGGTCACCCTATTGATACTGCTCTTCTAGGTACCAGCAACCCGTTTTATGATCATTGATGACAAAAAATAACGTTGTTTAGGTTTTGTTTGATTTATCCACCACATTCGACATCGGATATTTAAATAGAGTTAAATGGCTTTTAAAATCAGCCACCAATATGCCCGCTTGGCATATTCATATTTTTAGAATTCAAGCAGTGTGAGTGTTATTAATCGTATTGCAATAATCGTTGTCATAAGCCTAGCTCCCATTATAACAAAGCTCTGTCGGATGTCGCGTCACAGGATTGCATACTAACAACCTGGATTTCGCTGAACATTTTAATAAAATAATACAACTGTGTAATTACGAGATAATCGGGATTTACGTTATTTCGCCTCTATGGTCTCATGGGTTAGAATGTGGGACTTTCTTACTCGTGGTCATATTGTGCGGGAGGTCGGAGGTTCGAATCCCGGCCGTGGCACTATACTAGGAGGAGTTTTTCATCCAACCAGGCAACTGGCTAGGTTTTCTCCGTCGAATATGCCGTCTGTTGTAATTTCTAAATATATTTAGAATTAGTCATCGTAGTGAAGCTGTAAATTACAGACAATATGAGGTGATCAAAACATGTAAAATAACTGCCATTTCGGCCATTATTATTGTTATTATTTCAAGGATGGTTGGAGGAACCTTCGTTAGAGGAATATGGACTCTTATTCACTATATATAAGGACACTCAAGGTGGCATACTCATTTACTGACAGACAACATGACGGAGTAATCACTCACCAAACGAACACACAAAAGGTTCAAGGAAACCATAATCTCACGAAACATTGAAACCTTCAATAATGTAAAATGCAAGCACAAACTACATATAATTCAAATAGTTCACTTAAATGCGCATTTACATTATATATTAGCAAGCCCTTCTCGTATGCAAAATGTTTACACTTAGTTTCAATGATTTATTGCGTTACATTTTCATTCAAAATATAACAGTTTTATCAACAAAATATTCGTTAGATTCAGAGTATAGGTGATCTCAATTTTCTAAACAGAATTCAAATTGTAAACATTATAGAATGATATGCCAACTCTAAATACACTTGATTTTAACGTGAAAATCATGTCGCTTCGTAATTGGGAATGTTCTAAAACAGATACTATCAAACAATGTGTCAGTGTGCTTTATTAATAGAAGAATATTATTATTAGAAGTAGTATTCCCTTATCTAGTAGATATTTGCATCAATCGATAATAGTAGGTATATGAATCAAATTAATTTATTAATAATATGATAACATATTTTTTATGTTGTGTCATAATTGTTAGGGAACAAAATTCATTGGGAAGATATGAATTCTCTTTCTCTGTGTTTTAGCTGTATATAAAAAGGCACAGATGATCTATAATTATTCTGGATAATATATATATATGTGTGTGTGTGTGTGTGTTTAAGACGTCGTGGAAAGGTATTAGAATCACATTTTAATCAATCCACTTAATTACAACGTAAAAATCGTGTCGATTCGTTGCTGGGAATGATCTTAAATTAAAGTGGAACCGTTATGATGATGCACATTTCTGTGTTGCTACTCTAGTTTTACGGATATCTAGTTATGTAATATGTTACAAGGCAATAATTGGTTTTAAAAACTTCATCTTTTAACTTCTCGTTTTCATCTAAATTGCTGTGGTCACAAGATCATTTGTCTGTACATCGTTACTATTTTTCTCTTAATTGTTTACCATGTACGGCGCCTCAGACTTAATTGTCTCGTTCTTGCACTTTATAAATACAAATGTATACTTTGTTTATTATGTATTTAAGCTTATAATTATGGGGTATAATTCATAACAGTTATTATAAATAATATTAAGAACAAATTTGCCAACTGGATACATATTATAGTAGTGCAGCCTTTGTAATCCTTCCAGTGATTCATATGTTGAGACAGTGACAATTGCTATTTTAATACTCGCATGATCAAAAATAAGATGCAACACACTATGGAACCACGTTTGAAGTCATGATGGCCTTGCCCTATAGTTGTTTAATGGCGACTTCAGGAGTTTTGCCTCATAGGAACTTTATTAACAGCTGAATAATCCTGAATTACACCGAATTTGAAATGAAAATACTGTTCGCGCAAAAGTGCATTGAATATTTTGTCATTGAAGATTGACAAATATGAAGGAAATGTTCTGGCGCCGTATTTTCCTTCTGGTTAGTCGAGCTCCATTGTTGACATCTCGTGATCTAATAATATATTTAGCAACCTGCCCTATTATTAAAACCTGCAAACATAAATACTCAGCAGAAGAAATACATTATTATTGGTTACTCGATACGCATACAAAGCTAACTGAATGTCATTACCAAGATATATCCCGATGTTATTTTAATGCGATTTGACATCCATATATCATGCATACATAAGACTGACCGGTGATGTTAAAGTTCAAGTCCCTGGAACTCTGGAGAGCCTGGTTATTCAATTTTGAGTGGCTCTGCGGTGTCCACTGAATTTATTTTAAAAAGCGGGATGTTAAAAAATCCCCCCCCCCCCAAATAGGTGATACATTATGGCAGTAACCAGTGTCGTCGGGGAGATGTTTTCGTCGAGTGGGTCTACTTAGAATTGTCATAAACGTATCCTTTATTAAGTATACTACTATAAGGATTTGGTTGATGAAATACGTTAAGAAATTGTAAACTTAATGTTTTCTAGAGAGCTATTATAGATTGAATTTTGGTTTTCTAAACAGCTTTTCATTGAACAAGAAAGGACTGTGTAAATTAACGATTTCTTCTATGATTCCTGATGATTTTAATAAAGTGAATGCCTTTATTCCAAGAGAGTAGTAGAATCACACACACACACACACACAGTTAATATACGTTGGCATCTCCATAGCCAAACTAATAGTGCGTTAGGACACAGAGCTCCATAGCGTCTATATCTAGAGGATGTTTCACCTTTCGCATCGTCTCATTAACTTTCCTTCCATATCGTCCATTCATTCTATTGTTTGCACAAAATGGCAACGTAAACATTTATAACTAGGTAAATTCTTCGTCGATTTATTATGCGATTATCGTTATCATTGGTGGGGTCGTCTTCTTATGGTCATCATTAGAGACTGGCGGATACTGCCAAAAGATAGATAACAATCATCGTAGATAACAGATAACAATCATCGTCGTCTGAAATTATAACTTATAAAAACCTCATTAATTGTATTCGTCATGCATTAATAACTCAAAACACTTCGTCGATTTAATTTACTTATCAATAGCGACCTGCCGACACGATGAGAACCTAGTACCATATTCCTTTCTATGCAAAAATCCGTTCTCATTTATTGTATGACGGAGTTAAACATTTAGAAATAAATTGCAGCAAAACCTTCCACTTGATCTTCCACCAAGACGTGTTTTATCTTCATAGCCACGTTTTCTGTTCTGCACTTAATTGTGATCTCGGTAAAAATTACATTATTATTAAAATAGATCAGTTTCGAGCGGAAGTAACTCGACTAATCCACATAATTTAGCAATAGCATCGAGTCACCTGCAAGTTTTATCAATGACATGAACGTCGAGATATCATCGGAAAATTATCGAGATTCTAGCATTAAAATGCAGTTATCTCAAAAACAACCTTTTCACAAGGCGGACGACACATGCTAAAAGAAAGTAATCGATCATTCGATTTTAGGTTACATCATGGACAGAAAATGGTCACAGATAAAGAATATTGCCTATTGCAGTATTTCCATGTAAGCCTCTCGGCGTTATATTTTGTCGCTTATTCTGATGTTTTTTACGATTAAAACGATCCCTTTGGCTATTCGTGGTCGGATTAATAACTGGTTTGATTGACACAAGCCTTCGGCTTCTCTGCCGCAAATCCGGATATGTGCTTCCCGAATCCTATGTCATCTTCCCCCAGGGTCCGGTCTATCGTCATTATTTTACATTAATGCTATATAGGCCAAATCAAAACTAAAATGTGTATCCCTGTAAAACCGTGATTAGATATACATGTGCGCGTAGTGTACAAGGACTCGGTAGGTGATTCGCGGATACGGAATACACTTACACGAATAAAACACTGCCAAACGCAGTGTTCCTGCCATAATCCCTATCGCTTCCAGACTAAATGATCCCTGTTGCTGCATTCGTATTGAAGCCAGCTATAATTGACCAACAGTACAATTTGATGGGTACCAGCAGCGATCCTTTATCCAACAACGATTAACAAGATCCATTGCGAAACACAGCGCCATTGGAACTATTTTGCCGGGATCGGTCAAAATCTGCTGCGAGCGCAAGTGGTGGTGATTTTGTGTACGTGTAGCCATTCAACCATCTTGTTAAATATCCCGATAGTAATGATAGCTTTGCAATCGTTACCAACCCTAATATATGTTTATCCACAAAAGCCTAGGTCATTACATTTGTCATTTTATATTTTTAAGTATTGAGCATATTATGCTTGTTAAATAAAGTATTGTATACACCCGCAGATATAAACATCGAATTACGCCCCAAAACATCCTGCTGAATGTTGATGGCGGATGATTTTTAATGCGGCAGCACTGTCACGCCTTCACCACTTCAAAAACGCATCCATCACTTCTATAACATTACATATCACACGAAATGTAAAATGAACCGTTTAAAAATAAATCGCCGAATTCCATACTGGTCGACTGTTTTCGAATGTTCGATGGCCCCCTTCTGCGAACGAAGTCGATCAAATGGGTGGAGCCACTTCCGAAGTTAACGAGGTGAATTGAAAAATGAAACACCCTTCAGACATGCCCACCACCGAGATTTGAACTCGGAACTGTTTTCAGCATAAATTAAAGACGCGAAGGGCGTGTTTACAATCCCTTCGGGGTGTAAGAGCGATCAGGCAGATGAACTAGAAAGATTTATTTTATTTTTACCGTACAACACGTACTCCGGCCACTGAAAGGATAACATTATGTCCAACACCCACGCATTAAATATTCCTAATACAAGACGCGATGACAACAGATAACAAACGGTAAACACTCGAAACGATGTAAGGCCCACTAGTAACAAAAACCAACTAAACACAACACCTTTATTTATACGATTTGCGGCTAGTTCATGCGTGTACCCATGCAACTAGACGTGCTCACACGGATGCATGTACATACACGAGTTTGCCATGATCACAGCTGTCTGATATTTTGGATAAGATAAATTGGAATGGGTAAATAAATAAGCTCTCCATTAATGCACAAGGGCCGTGATGTGTGTATCAACGGATGGTATACAAACAGTCTTCCATATGAACTGAACAACTGTACCACTCCCAATCTGTACAGATCCCATTTGAACACCATAAACAACCCCCAGATATAGTCCCCCCCCCCCGAAGATCCGTCTGCCCAACCCTGAAGCAATATTGACCAGCCAGTTATAAAATCCCAGTTTAATAAAACACAATGGAAAGTTAGTAATTTGGTTGGTTACAAAAATAAATAGCCCAATACGGCAACAGGAGTGAGAACTTCTGCTGATCCATGTTGTAAGGATTTCTAGTTTAAACTAAACTGTGGGTAAACCAAAAACCTATTTTGTACCTATTTTCTTACCTATGTACCTATTATTGGATAGTCACCGTTCTCCAAACGATGTCACTAGCAAAGGTAACGCAGATGAAGCAGTGTTTTAGCAAAAACATTTAACAGTCATCATGACGAAAAACAAACACAACATAAAAGAGTCCCGATTATGAATATGAACCTCATATAATAATCTTGAATAATCATCATCTGAAGTTCTCAACCCGAGATAATATATCTTAATGAAATTAATCAAATCCCCGATGTTCTGTCTTGAGAATAACATCTATTTTATCTTCTAAAGGATGAAAAATAAACATTTCATTTCATTACAAAATCTTGATCTTGATATGGCTAGACTACAGAAATCATGCAAACTTAATAAATAATGCAAATTTAACAGGTGACTGTTTCTCACTTTCCCAATAAATATAGCATGTTGGTAACTAAAATTAACATTAATAACAATAGTAAAACATTATGTACAAAAACATACACCAACAAATATGGCACAACAAGTTATATTTCGAGAAATTTGAATCTGGAATGTGACGACTTGAACAGGATGCATCATCGTCTTCCTGTCAGTCATGTCATTATAGCTCCTACAGCTTAGCTGCTAAAATATAAATTTGAAAACAATTTAAATTGAAAGCCATCTTTCGGTTATTTAAATTTTAATCCATATTGATCAGAACTTGAAAATGATGGTAAAACATTGCAATTAAATATCCGCAGATATCCTATTCAATTTAGCATACATGTTGAGACTGAAGAGATAACGTTGTCTTCATACCATTTTCCTTGGCTTGACAACTGCTTATCATTTTTCTAACAATCTCAAAGAGACACGTTTCTTGTGGAAAATCATTGTCGACAAGATTGACAAGGTAGTAATTGTCCACTATGTTCTGGATCACTTGTCGTGATCTTGATCCCTCTTCATACAGCTTACCCCACTGCTCCCGCCATAATCCGAATGCTTCATCCTAGCAACGAAAAGGACAGGGTTATCAATATGATGCACACTTTATTGCATAAATGTTAAGCACAAAATATATTTAAAAAGCTCCATTTTTTTATTTATAATTTGGCTTCCACTACTATTATACTGAATTAAAAACACACAGATAAATATCAAGATAATAGCCATCCAGTCTGAACAAAATGAAATACTAAAATCACTGACTAAGCTATTCATTGCGAGTTGTTCAAGTTTCCATCAGTTCGTCAACTTTATTTACCTTCCAGTGTACAAAGGCCACTGGGTCAGCTACGGTGGGCTGTATTATTTCTTTACCGGGAAAGACACCCCAAGTTAGAGCTATGGGCTGTGTCTGGTCACAGTTGGAATAGTTCTCCTCTCCCTGCAGCACATGACAATTATGTCAAGAAATTAATTAATTAATAAACAGGTGATCAACATGAACCGAACCAGCAATTCTGCTATACGTTGGACATCTAGTAACCCAACGACTAAAATATAGAAATCATAACATGCACATAGCTTCGAATTGCACTATTTGCTTGTGATGCTATGTGTGCACTCATTACAACAACAACAAAAATCCCCCAGAAAACATTCAAATATAAGCCAATAGGTTTCAGTTACATAAATCTATTGTGCTTTAAATCATTAAAACGTTTGTCATACACAGATTTTAAGTGCTTTACTTAATGATATTAACCATATATATATATCAGAAATGGGGTCAATTCAAATCCAGAATTAGAATTGATGGTCAATTCCAATATGAATTAGTTTTAAAAAAATGAAATTGGAATCGATAAATTTTTAATTGGAATTGAAGTTTCCTACAAAAAAATTAAATCCACAAATTAATTTACCATTTAATTTATTAATTCAGAAATATTTCTTCCATGACAAACCTGCATGGAAAATAAACTACTCAGAATGGGTATTCCATGTAGGTACTTGGGAGTACCTACTCATGGTAAAAAGTAGTAGGCATAGAGTCGGTAAAAACTGAATTGATACGTTTGGAATCGGAATTGATAAATTTGATGTGGACTTGACCAAATGGAATTGACCCCATGTCTGATATATATATATATATATAAAACCATATATAACAATAACTGTGCACAAAACATAACTTACTGAAAACTGTTAGTGGTTTTAAAAGCCTTAAACAGTATCATTGTTTATACCTTGCTGTCTATGATGTGATAGTTAACTTGTGGATACTGAGTCAACACCTCTTTGAGAATCTTAATATTCTCCTTGCTGGTAAAGAACTCTAAATAAGCCTGAAATAATACAGTAATCATGTTTCATTTATACGAACCAGTAATATGGATGTATATTATGATGTTTTTATGGATTAAAATAGCTTTCATAGAAATTCATTGCTTCAAAGTCTATGGATGGCTTTCACAAAACACAGTAATCAATCTTCAAATGTGCATCACAGAGCCAGAGTATAGACTGTTAAGCGCTCTGTGTTTTATGGGGACAGGCTAACTGCCACTGAAAGCCCAACTCCAGTCTTTAAGAACTGTCCAGATAAATTATTCAACGAAAAGGATTTAATTTTCTTCATACTGACCCAAATACATGTGAATGCTCTAAAATGTCGTGTTTTGTGATATTTATACCAAAAAGATGCGTATAAGATGCACCTATTTGTTTACCAGTAAACTCCTCTGGAGTTGAACTTGCATACAAGATGCACTAAAATCAGCAATACTGATTCAAAACCAAAATTTCATCATCATCACTCTCTTCACTGAACATCTGTTGTATCTGTTCATGTGTCATCGTCGTACATGTCGACGCCTTCTTCGTCGTGGGCCGGTGTCGGATTTGTCAAACTGTTCAATCCCCACAATACATCATTTTCGGTGACATCTAAATCATTGCACTTCTCGAATGATTTGGTAATGATCCAGGGTCGATTTAATCCCAGACCATTTTCAACCACTGTGTGACGATAGGTAATGATGGCCACTTCAGGTTGCCTAATGCTGTTTGAAGTAGTTTATTAGTAGTTCCCATGTGCCAGCTTTGGAAGTAATTAACAAATTGTTTGCCGTAATCATCTTCCTTTGATGTGGCTTCTATGGCCTTCTTCGGCATGACCTTATTTACCATTCCGTTCAATTATATACACTCACTTATCTCGTCACTAATTAGAGCATTGGATTAAATAATCATGGCGGTTATCACGATTATGTTTGGATTTGAAAGACAACAGAAATTATGCCAAATATTATCTTCCCTTTTAGTATGACCATATAAGACGCACTTGATTCTGGACTCAATTTTGTAGTATAAAAAATGTGACTTATAGGCGAGTATATACAGTAGGTAAATATATTAAATCAATTAGAAATTTAATTTGAAGTTTTTCTGTAGATGCAAATAAAGGGTATATGAATTCAACATTTAATCTTCTGTTAACGCTCACTTGCCAATAATCAGCTACTTCATTAAGCTATTATATATATATATATATATATATATATATATTAGATGGTGTATGTCATGTTAAGATTACCAGCCACAAATTGGACAAGATGGTTCCTCACTTCCACAAGAGTGAATTAATCTTATCAATCCAGTTAAACCAGACACCAACCGAACCTATCACCAGGGCATGGTTAAAGTTCTAAGGGATACATTTAATCATCTGTAAAATCTGAATGTCCTTTCTCTGACAAATGCCACCCTGCAGCAGGGGCACATAATTGGAGGGGAGGCTGTAGATACCAAATATGGCAAAGGATGATGAAGCCGCCCCCACACACACACTATCATACAATTAAACCGATGCTATTGTTTAGTTTGAACCGTATTAAATTAAATTAAGTTCTTTTAATTGTTTTCGTCAGTTATCCAGTTATCACTTTCACTCATAATTGTAATGATAAGTATGATCCAGCCATAATCAGCATAAAAATGTAATTTTAAGTTTCATTGCGAAAACGATCTGGAAGGGTGAGTACATCCAGTTACAAGAAAATGAAAAGACCATCCACTGCACACAATAATGCATGATTTTTTTTAATTATGCACACAAATGGCCTACCAGTGTGCAATTGAGTGATGGCCACTTTAACTGAAGTTATACTGTTACTATGGATGATGATGATGATTGATGTTTTGTGGCCACTTTTGTGCCCATGGTCGGCTAAATGGGCCGAGTGACCTCCAAAGGTAATGAAGCAAAGTCAAAGATGAAACACCCTTCAGATATGGCCATGTCTAGATTCAAACTCAGGTGGTAGTCACCTGTGACCCAATGCACTACCAGTTAGACCATGGAGATGCCCTGTTACAATGGATGTTCAGTGACTGAGAGATGGTAGCTTATTTTGTGGTGACCACGGAAAAATTCAAATACATTTTTCCAGGACAAGCAGCAACGTGAATATAAAGGACCTTCGATTTAGTGAAGATTCATTAAATTAATGGAGATCACTGAAATATCTTAATAAGAAATAGAACTATTGGCCACAAGCAATGATGTAAACATGAACTAGTCTCTCGGTTATAGAAGATGGGTAACTGGATGACATCAGGAAATGACGATTTATCTTTTTTAAAGTGAAGCCAACCTTTTGGAATATGTAGCCACCCGGATTACCCCAGCCAAAGACTGGATCTGTAGAAGGTGCTGCCATGACGCGAGGTTGTGAGTTTATCGTTAACACGCCCTGACTGTTGATTTCGGCCAGTTCCTGGGCAATGACAGTCGTCTCAGGAGCCAGTGTCTCATCATTCCATGGTATGCGGGTCACCTATGAGCAAGATATATAGAGGACATTAATTAGTACATCACCATTAATTAAAATGCAAGTAATCTTATCTTTACAAGCAATATTTGAAGTCAAATTAGCTTGTAACAGATAACCATGATCCACCACCATAGACAACTGACATGTGATATTAATGAACAGATTTATTTAACATTATTAACTTCTTGTTTTATGAGGAAAGGGGTGTGAAATATTTCTCGTCGTGCTGCCAACTGTAAGACGGACTATAAACCTGAACTATTCATTGTGGTATTTAGAAAAGAATAATCAACGAGGATAAACTATTTGATACATTAATTTATATGTAATTAACTTTGTTATTAAAAGAAAATTACTGGATGTGTTAAATAGAAATAAGTTGTGATATTTTTATTTAAAAGGCTGTGTTTGAGCAAAAATTGAAATAACCGAAGCTCAGCTCTTTTAAGTTGCAGAGAATATTGTGATGTTATGAAGATTTTTGTGTATGGGAATAATTAACTGTGAATGAGAAATCTATATAAATAATTTCTATTCCTATTAACATATATTCATTCATGCTGTACATAAATGTTATTAAATATGGATGTTTTGGTATTATGATGTAGTGATGTATGCATATATGCACATTGATTATACATGCGCAAGTCTCTTTTGTAATCAATTAAAATGCAACCAACATGGGATAGTGATCTCTTGTCAATTTTATGAAAGCTAGGCACAGCTGAATAGGGCAAGAACTGGTCACACCCTACCTTCATTCCTGTTTTGTTTGGATTTCCAGTAAGATAACAGTAGAACACATCCCATACATCTTGCTCGCATCTCAACTCCCTGCCCCACATCTTCAGGAGTTCATCCTTTGGTGCACGGCTCTTCAAGTAGAATAGGTAATAGTCCTTCAGCTCTCCAAATGCGGCAGATTCTGACCTGCCCCATCTCCCATTCGGAAACTCTTCCCAGTCTGATGTCCTATACACGTAAGACTGGGGTCTTGAACTCCAGAATATTGGTCTGACATCTTCCTTGCAACGGGCATGGTTTGCTGTGATTTTCCAGGGCAGAGGGCGCTGTGGTTCCTCACACCAGAGTCCGATATTCTTCAGAATCTGGATGGTGGCCATCTCTCGGTTTAGCGTGTAGAAGTGGATGCCGACAGCGCCCGTGTTGAGCAGCTGGCGACACATTTCTGTCGCCTGGTGGATGCCAAAGTTTCTGACCGCCTCATCATTGTCTTTGATTGGAATGATGGTGTCAATGATGTCCTGAGGAACCTCAAGCTTTGAGAGTTTCACGATGTGACGCAAAGACTGATAAGCCTGAATAATGTAAAACAGTTGTGAGGTGATAAGCTAAGTTTGAAGACTATATGTGCCAATTTATTATTAGTACCATGCAGACAATATACACATGCTTATTGAAAGCCTCATCTAAAGATACTAACTATCGCAATGTTAGTAATGATTTTTGAGAGTTTTATATAGAACTTTATACGTCATATCTGTGCTACAAATCTTTATTTCATCTACAAATGTAACTGTGCGTGTGCATGTGTGAATAAAAAATGTATAGCCTACCTGTATAGGCAAGACACCAGGGATAATAGGAACTGTGATGCCAATAGCCCTACAATCGTTTAAAAATTTATTGAACACTTCAGCCTTGAAGAAGAGCTGAGTTATAATGAAGTCAGCACCAGCATCTACCTTCTCCTTCAGATGTTGCAGATCTTCTGCGTAGTCAAGACAGTCAGGATGACCAGATGGATAAGCTGAGAGAGTAAATAAAATGAACACATCACAGACTATTTTGTTTGGATCTATGCACTATATAGAATTATATTCCCTGGAATTCAAGAAGAATTTCATGTACACCAATTGCTACTCAACCATAAGTAAATGCCTTTTTTCCCAATCGATTTATATTAACATCATTACAGGTTGTTCTTTGCTTCTGGTATTTTGTATTATACGTTTATATCAAAATTTGGCTAATATAGGGAGCATGTCACACATGACATCATCTTCAGAAACTGCACTTGTAAAATCCACGGATAATAAAAAAAAAATTCTGGGTCACTGAAACACACAGAAATGAACTCATATTTTACAACAATGTGCCGAAAAACAAATAAAACCTTTCGTCCTTTTCATATGTGAGTGGTGTGGATGAAGCAGTATCATAACAAACACATATCTTAACACAAATATATACAATAATAACGATAGATAGGATTGAGGTCATATTGACATACAAATCTCAGCCAGGGAAAATAATAATTATAAAAACCATCACGAAACCTATAGTTCATAAAGTGCTTTGTTGATGAATGAACAGTTTATAAAATTGGCTCGCAACAGAAATAAATAAATGTAACTGGGAATGGATTACCTGCCACGCAAATCACAAAGTAGTTGCCAAACTCCTGCCGGATGTGTCGCACAAGGTCGACTGCATAATTAAATCCATTATCAGGAGCCTTCCATTCTTCCTCCATCACTGGTGGATCTAAGCGATTAGAAAACAGGTTGATCCTGCTTAGAGCAGTCTATATATTAAAATCCCGCAATGCCAGCCAAATTTTAGACTAAAATATAAGACAAAGTAAACAGTTTTGCTCATCAGCTATTCTCAACAATACCAAGTCTAATCAACAAGATTGAGAAAAATATCACCTAAATTTTGATATACATATATATATATTGAATTATCCCTCTACATTGCACCAACCATCATAACCATGCATAAGCACATACAAAATTTACCATATCCAGAATTCACAGCTTTACCAAAAATTTACATTGTGCAAAATAGATATTGGCCTTTTAGGTATCTGTTTCAGGGCTAGAATTTCAGCACAGATCTATTCCAGCAAATATTTTTTGCATGAATCACACAAAATTTACTGATGAATTAGCAGAAACTGCTAAAATTGGAAACAAAATTAAAGCATTTATTTTTTAGGTGTTATCAGCAATTATAATCCTTTTATTACAATCCTCTTAAACAAATTCACAAATAGTCTAAAACTAATTGCTGTGTCCATTTGCCAGGTGGTGACATAGAACTGAATTATATTTACATAGCATCTAACATTTTCTACGTGAAATATATGACAAGTTTTGGCCAATCTTTTGAGTTGTTAGCAATATGTTCCACCCAATTAATGTAAAGGCATTGGACGATTGGGATGTAGAGCTAAAAGAAAGCTACGCATTTTCATATGACAAGAAGCACAAAAAAGCCACTTGTGCTGCTTGCAATTTATACAGAAAACATGAAGAAAGCATTCAAGCTAAGTAAGGTAGTCCTAGATTTACTGCTGGTACTTATTTGACAGATGTATAGAGCTATTCTCGGAAATAATAATAATGTATATTTAATAAAGCGCCCTTACTAGCAGGAGCCATTCAAAGGCGCTGTACAAATAATATGTAATTTAATAATACCCCAAATAATGTCTGTAAAAACCCTGTAATGATTTAAAAGATAATAATTATTTATCTGTGAAAGCGACCTTAAATAGGTGAGTTTTTAGAAGAGACTTAAAATTTCCAAGAGACAACGAATTTCTAATATTTGCCGGCAACTTATTCCACAAATTGGGGGCTGCAACACTAAACGCACAATCACCATATGACTTGAGCCGAGACACTGGCACCTGCAATAGTATCTGACTGGATGACCTGAGTTTTCGGGATGACTTTCTAATGGAAACCAGTTCACACAGGTATTCTGGTGCCATATCATTAATAGATTTATAAGTTATTAACAGAATCTTAAAATGGATACGCTGTCTAACAGGTAGCCAATGTAGTTTTTGAAGAATGGGGGTAATATGATCATATTTTCTAGTATTTGTTACAATGCGAGCTGCACTATTCTGAATTCGCTGAAGGCGATTAATGTTATAATCAGATATGCCATATAACAGGGAGTTACAATAGTCTATACGAGATGTAACAAAGGCATGAACTACAGTTAAAAGTGATTCTTATGTCAAGAATGCTTTTAAACAGTGGATGTTCTTAAGGTGGTAGTAGGCAGCTCGGCATACTGATGTGACATGTTCATGCATGTTAATACATTGGTCATATACTTTGGACGATTTGGGGACACCGACAAAAAGAAAGCTTAGCAAGACACTTAGTGACATGGCTGTTTGCTAAGGATCATCTAGAACATGACACAACTACACCTACAGAGATGATGAAACCAACTTTAATAATAGTGTATCTGACACTGGCACAGGTGAGGCAGTTTGTTGATAAAGTTCATTAATGTTAGTTACTGTGTTGATCATTTTATGACAAACTAAAGTGCTCAAATTTGGCTGTTCATGCAATTTACTTTATTATGAAAATGGTCAAACAGGTCAACAAGATGAGACAGAAAATAGTTTTGACATAATTTAAAAAAAAATTAAATTGAGAATATGATGTGAATACCAGTTGATTCTCAAAAAAAAGATTTGCAAGAATCAACCTAGAATTCTAGCCCTGGCTATGTTATGACTGACTTGATACATTAAAATCAACTGCAAAGATTAAGAGTATATTTTCAAACATGGCCTACAAATCACGACATTACCCACATGATATTCATTTATGCCAAAATATGCAATGGAACAATACAAATTCATATTTCTGTATAAGATTTCAAACGGAAGAACAATTTTGTCTTTATTGTTGTTCTGGGCCTTAAAGAAACAGAACCAAAAACAAATATGTCATCCTGAATGGCTGAAAACTATAATCACGAGTCATGGATCAATTACAACTTATAAGTGAAGAATCTATAACTTTGTTATTAATATATGCTTTGCATATGCAAATAAAACAAGGAATATCACTTTGCAGCTGATACATCCAGTAACAATAATAATAATAATAGCCTTTGTTTCTGTCTAAAAGCTTTTGTTTCTGTCTGAAAATGAAGCAAATCAGCTTTAGGTTTCACTGAATGTTAGTTTTCTAGTAATGTTTGTAAACTAATCATAATACAAATCTGCTCAAATGTCGAGGAATCCAAGATTTAGAACTGTTCATGAAATTATTTCATGAGCAATCATGAGAATCAGCAGGAGCTCTATATAAATATGGAGTTAACTGCATCATTTGAAATAGCACCAGTGTTGGATGATGATGAAATTGGTACGCAGTAATAGTACTTCAGGCAACAAAGAAAAGAACCCTAAACAAGCCTCCATCAAGTATATTTCTCTACCAAACAAAGTTTGCCATCAGTTTTAGTTAATGCAGCTACGGTAAATATAAAAATTAAGAATGACAAAACAGTCGTGCGACCAAAACCCGTGGCATCGGCCTAATCAAATATCACAAGCCAACTTTTCAAAATTAGGAATCTCTGCTGCTTCAATCGAGCTAACATGATCTCAAAACTGATCCTGAATCCCGTCTGGACACGACAGATTCTTATCATTCAACAGGTGACAATCAAATATTAACAAATACGGTTCAGAGCAAAAGGAGGATGGCTACATTTTACCTGACAAGCAGCATACATTCCTGTGCAATGTGAAATATAAGTCCATTTAAAAAAAGGAAATCAAAATAAGGGATCTACCACGTGACGGCCTTATAAAACCTTATAAGGCGCCCAACAGTATTAGCATCACAGAACAATAAGCTTTTCACTTCTTAAGCAACGAACATTGGAGATGTGAGCCAAAACTAAGATGCGCAAAATTAACGGTCACCAGACGAGGCCAACTAAAGACAGAAAGCAAAAACTGGTTACACTCGTTGAGATAGACACTCATACAATTGCTCACCACACCATGACAGGCTGGATGGTGATCGCAGGCCTAAAATGAGTAAAATCTACGCTACAGCATCACTCCATGCCTGTTCACAGGTTACAAGTTTGAGGTTATAAAATAGAGTATATAGCCTACTTATCTATTAAATTTAAAACGAATTCCATCAGATTCGAATCTAAAATGCACGATAAGCGACATGAACAATTCGTACGTTATCATCAAATTAATTAATTAACCTTCAAACTGATCTATATCGTTATACCGAGCAATAATCCATACCTTACATCAATAACATGCCAACAATATATACAATAACCCAATCCGTTTATGTACTGTATATATGACCCACTTTAATTTTAAATAAGACAAGAAAAGTTTATCTATAATAAGACATGGTAAAGGCAGATAATAATAATGACTAACATTATTGAATTGACATAAATAAAATGATGATGGTATGTACAATAAAGTATATAATGGATATACACAATGATATGTTATCATAGAAAATGCTAATTGATAATATCATTTAAGTATAATTAAATCACAATTAAAAATAATGGAGACTGCCATCTGGTTAATGCCAGAAAAAAATGAATGTGTTTTATGACTTATTCTTAAGGATGTCCAGACTCGTAACTGTTATAACACGATCAGAGTTCTGGATTGTTGATTACAGACGATAAAGAGATCCGTTATTGCCAGTCAGAAATGAGCCACATACAGAATAATTGTATAATGCTACTGAAATGAAGGAAGATTCAAACATGTTCAGTTAAAACCATTAATAAATAGTTAACATTTTAACGTTTTCGCCATATTAAGGGATAAATGTTTTCAGTTTGACATGAACGAATGCCTGGATCTTGGAGACAGACAACTTGGCACTGATGCTGGCGTACATCTACAGAAGCTCCCAAAGACCATCGTACCAACTATACACATTCTGTACAGAACTAAGGGACGATGGATCGTTACTGATCTTTTTCAGTGGAAATCAAGATTGACATTCATACGATTAATTATGTTGATATTAACACCCAACAACACAACAAAACTAATTTAACTAGTAAAGCCAATTTAGAAACCTAATTTGCATATCAATTTTGATCTGTTTAAGAGGCTCTTTCATTTAAAAACATTTAGAAACTGCTCTTGGCTCATCACTGATCATGTATACCAGCTCCCAAATACTTAGCCAGTGCACATAAATGCACCCCATTTATTACATCCTGTCCACTTCTATAAACGATAATGATAAACATACCTCCTCGTAAGGCAAGGATGTTTTTGATCCCAAGATCCTTGGCCCTATTGAGATGTGCAGTGATCTCATCTTTTGTCAGCTCGCAGCACGTGACATGAAGCATCGTTTCCAAGCCACAGTAATTTAGCATGGTGCCCGCAATGGTAATAGAACTTGTCGGCTTGTCAGAGCTCGGATCACCAGCTGGATGCCATGTCACATCACAAAATAGAGGCTTACCTTGACCCATGCGTTCAAATCTGCAGAGATAAGAAAACATATATATAGACCTCGGAATGGATAAATATGTTCAGATATGTGTTTCTTTCAAATTACTGATTTAACCAATGTAAATGTTGCTGTGTTAATGCCACTTTTGTGTACAAGGTAGGCTAAATCGGCTCATAGACCTCCAAAGGTAATCAGAGGCATAGTGAAAGTTGAAACACCCTTCCGATAGCCCGGTCTGGGTTTGAACCCAGGTGCTATAGATCTATGGCCAACTGTGCTACCAATTAGACCATGGAGGTGTCCTGATTTAACCAATGTAATTGCTCCTGGTGTTATAAAAATTGCTCCTAGTGTTATAAACATACGACATATTATTGTTACAGTACATACTTTGATCCTGCAAATGTACATGAGCTGCATTCAATTTTGACACATTCATTTGTATAAACATAATGCGTAAGCATGTATCTATACTCGCTTCATAACAAACAGAGTTACTTCCCTGATTTAGCTACCTTGGGAGAGATTCTGCTGAATGTGTGGAATGCTGCTGATAAATTGTGGGAAATGACTAAATGAGTACCATAATTATGTAGTATAACAAACTTTATATATAAGTGTTAAATCATAATCTGAATCTATTTTCTATAAGCAACTCTCATCTACCTTTAGATCAGTATGAGCCTAGAGTCAGACTAACCAATAATAAAATACTATGCCAGGTCAGGACCATTCTTCTACATCAGTAAAAATATCATTTATATTTAACATGGGAATACACAACACACAGAAACAATTATGGACTAATCAAATAAAATCTGTTTCTGTGGAAGACAGATCCGTACTAAACACATGTCTCCCCAAATTATTGACACATATTGTGAAATAAAGTATTTTGACACTGATGTCACTTAGAATGGGGTCAATAAAACATGTCTAACTAATTTACCAAAGACTGTATATACAGACTTAGCTAATACCAAAGACTGTATATACAGACTTAGCTAATACCAAAGACTGTAAATACAGACTTAGCTAATACCAAACAAATGCCCATTAATTATTGGTTTAATTTCTACGGTTTTGAAATTGATTGCATATCAACATGAAATGTTATTTATTATTTGCAGGTCAGGAATGACTAATGTATCAGAATGGTTCACCGCTCTCTCTCTCTTTTATTTCTTTTCAATCCATAAATAATTTATCGCATACACAGACCTCCCTCTCAGTGTTAAAGAAATACTAAATTAATTGAACACTCAACAAAACAAATAATTTATACAAAACCCACAGTCATAGCTAACATTTACCTAAATCTGATACAGCACACTGCTAATGACATCAGCACTACTGATTTGCATGCCACAACAAAACAGTAACAGCCGTCTAATGTATTACAGAATTATGATAAGAATTTGCAAAATATATACAATATGAATCAGGGTTGGAAGTTTTTGCCGGCAGGGCAGAAATAAGTTCCAGCCATTATTTGGGCAGAAATAGTCCAGTAGACCGTGTATTTCAGTAAAATATTGGCAATTAATTACTTAATTGATTGGTTAGCATCTACATCTTAGTCTACATCAAAAGATTGATCTTTGAACATCTTCTGCTTCAAATGAGAGTGTGTTTTCAACCTTTGGACTTGTGTACAGCAAACTCCGAAACCAACTTAGTTTGGCCAAGGCAGCAAAGTTGGTTCTCTGTTACAGGATGCTCAAAGGACAAACAGACTTGGGACTACTGAATTAAACATTGTAGTGCATCTAATCACAAAGGATTGGTGATTGACTGGCTTCCTTCGTTTCTTTGCTAAAAGTTGCCGTGCTCAATGGCAGTTGAATCAATAAATTAATGCAGCAGTATAAACTCGGTTTTGATGTTATGGCTTATGCATAAGTTATGCTGTATGAATATCGACTAAATAAACTTGATTGTGCTTTTAAAATCAGTTGTTTCTCTGTTCTTGAAATCCTTATAAATTAACAACTAGCAACCTTTAAGAAGCATCCCACGATCTTACTATAAATCTAGAACTTCAATTGCTGAACCATGTACAATAGCCCCCATTTTCAGAATTATCATTTCTGCCAGCAGAAAGTTTCAACCATGAATCTTACTAAAAAGTGCACACTCTTGAGTTACTACAGCCAGGACAATCTTCCGAGCTCTAGACCGAATAAATTAAATGTCTGAAATATATAAATGTCAGGCCCTGAATTGACTGATCCGTAGCCTGCAACTTCCCACGCAATAGTTTTGTTCATTATGCTAGATAACTAACAGTCAATACCACTAATTCATCTTGGCCAGGCTCATCTAATTCATTCATGGTATCATATCACCCGAGGCTTAAATGGGAAAATAGCTTCAACCATGGATTATACAAGAAAGACTATCATTAGGGTTTACGAGATGATTAATTGATGTTTTACAGCCACTGTTGTGCCGAGCGATCTGCAAAGGTAATAAACCGAAGTCAAAGATGAAACACCCTTCAGATATGCTCACGTCGAGATTCGAACTTAGGTGGTAGTGAGTGATTTGTGGTCCGATGCGCTACTGACTAGACCACAGAGGTGCCCTATTAGGGCTTACAAAATCAAAACGAGTCTGAACAGGTTAGGTACCAGTTAGGTTATGCAATGCTAAAATAGGTCAGGCTATTTACTCATGCACAACATTTCTCACTTAAGACAAATTAGTCCGTGCAAATCTGAATGGGGACAAGAAATCTAGTACTTATGATGACTGTGGATTACATCACTATGAACAAACAATGAGTTCAGGCAACACTCAATGTATGTTCTAGCTTAATTCACAGATATAATTAGTATTATCACTAGCCAAGAATCAAACCTGCCCCAGACATATTTTACAATTTATACAAAACAGGCTGGCTTTCAACTAAACGTCAGCAGACTGAAAATATTTATATAAAAACATGTATTTTCAAGGATCACTCTGGAGCATGTCATTCCGCTTGTATCATTGATGCCAACATAACTTGCCCAACACAAACTTTTAGGATAAAGCATCGAACAGGCACACACATTTGCAGTATTTAAGCTATAATTAATTAAATGGGCACATGCACATTTAATTTCATCGCATCTGGAAGACATCTGCAGAAAATCAATTCACACATACATCTCTGTTGTAATGGATGAATCAAATTAACAGTGTCACTGACAGAAAATCAACAACCAAATACTATTATACGATGATTCTGTGGTTCAGCAGGGTTTCACCAATCAGATTTTGACCTGTGGTCACTATTTCTACATGTTACATCAATACATGCCATTAGCAGAATACTATTAAAAGAAATAATCGGGAAATGACACAGAAAAATTATAACCTTGATAACTGATTAATTGATAGCATGCGAAAAATTATTTAAACGGCCACAATTTTGTCAAACTCACGTGTCCAATACTAAGTCAAAAGGGCAAAGATGGAATGATTACAGGATAACAGTAATCAATTATGATTACTTCAGAATACAATGATAAAAATATTACTGACTGTAATCTTTATTACAACAATGAATACAATGTAATGTAATCACGATTATTGAACGATGACAGTATAAATACCTAATATTGATTTGAATGTTATGGCAAATGTCACAAAGTTTAATAAACAAAGAGAGAAGGTTTTTTATCCACACGGGTTGTTCAAAGGCACAACCTCTTAGGTGGTATCGATCAGGGTGGTATAAATGTCATGGAACCTTCGTGCCACATCAGACAGCTGACTTCATGATTAGGTTGCCAGTGGCAATTGGGCAAGTGTTAATATTCAT
Source organism: Paralvinella palmiformis (assembly GCA_025642065.1). Taxonomy (NCBI): domain Eukaryota; kingdom Metazoa; phylum Annelida; class Polychaeta; order Terebellida; family Alvinellidae; genus Paralvinella; species Paralvinella palmiformis. Next base: position 216,387 of record JAODUP010000798.1, on the reverse strand, counting down.
CTTTGAATATGGATTATTGGAAATAAGTATGGGTGAATACTCTTAACATACTTTATTTTAAACCTAAAAGATTATTGTAAACAATGGTTTTTCCAGAAGAGAATGCCATCAGACCTAATTTAACAACTATATGTTGAAACGTTTTTGCAATGAGATACAGACCTTGTGATAAGGTTCACCGCTCCTATGGCTGTCCTTGGTGGAAAGAATTCCAGAGAATAGAACTTTGATCGAACGCGAACATGATCTTTGATCCGATCAATGAGTCTGCGATATTTGTAGGTAGGCAGCACTTGAGGAGTTGCCGGCTGAGATTCATCACTGCTGCCTGTTCCTGAGAAGTTCGCCTTCGCCGAGCTCGGATCCTGAAGGGAATCCTTTAAATAATGATTTGGCGAGGAGGGCCCGACCGCTTCAACGCTGTCTGGCATCGCGCAAGGAATCAAATCTTACCTGGGGAAGGAAACGGAACATGGTAAAACTAGTAATATTCTCGGACGGCTCAACGTATATCACTATATGCTATCCATTTTTGTCAGAAGGTGAAATACATAACAATGATTTCGTATGACCAGTCATATGAGGTAGGTTACGACTGCTGTATATAGCCATAAATGCAGCTTTCAACGGTGAGCATTTCACCGCGATCTGACGGCTTTAAAAATGTAAACACAATCAGCTGTTCGTAGTAAACATCTAGCTGTCATTGGTAATAATGGATATTTCCGATTGTTTCTACTAATTCTAACAACGATCTAGTTAAATATCTACACATCTGATCCACGATCTGTGTAAATTCGTTCTAAAATCCAAGGTTAACAAGTATACGAGACGGGAAGACCAGAAAATGAATCACATACATTAGCAACCAAAGCTTGGCGTCAAAAGCTAGAAAGAGACCGATTAATGCGCGATGCTGCCTTATATACCGGCACTAGCTCTCGGGCTCGACCAATCAGTACGAAGCTAGCCCGTCTCTGATTGGCTACTCGGTGGAAGACTTTTGTAAATAAATAACGCCAGTACACGTGGTCCGTGGATATTTAATACTGTTTTGTTTTTTAGCCATCCAAGTTCCGGGGCCGACTTTAACTTCATAACGCGCTGTAATGGAAATATGACCGCAACTTCGATCAACGTTATGATATTCTTAATGCGGCGAACGAGTCATGGCGTGTTTTTTTGGGGTGTAAAAATGGATTTGACAGAAACCGGACACATGTTCTTATCGTGTGTCTGTATGCGTGTTGGGGGGGGGGGGTGAGAGGAGATCTGCTTTTATTATATTTTTAACATTCTACAGTACTTAAGTTGTGGTAAACAGGAGAATGCCAGGACTGGAATGCTTACATAGAAGAAATTATCCTGATTAATAATAAACTAACTAAATAAATTATATAAAATAGTGCACATACACACAGAGAGAAACACACACACACACAACGAAAGAGGGGGGGGAGAGGGGAGAGCTATAACTTATACGTGAAGGTTACTGCGCGCCTACAAGCAAAGACCAACTTATTATATCTGTACTGTTTGGACCATTCTTAAAATTATGTTTCTTAGAGAGATGTTGCGATGATGGGTGTTAAATTTACAACATAAATTAAAACAGAGAAAACTTTACGCGGTATCGCTTTTCAATACCATGCTTTCTTCTAGGTTACTATGCTATTCTTCGACTTCAAAAGACCTCCTATAAGTGATATATTATAAGTTCCTGGCGAAACTCCTTCTTCGGCGGAATAGGAAGCCGAGACTAAGAAGACACCAGCCTATCGTCAGGTGTGCGATTCTCGAACACTTTCCAGCTAGCTGCAGGTTAACAGCCGCTTCACGAACGATGATAAATTCTCAGTGCGGGAGCCCACCTGACCTGAAACGCGACGCTTTCCGGTTTTAAGCCAACCGAAGAGCTGCGTCGAATCCGGAACGAACGTTTCCCGGGGCCTAGAATCCGTACGGCGCCTCACATCCAGAACGGCCCGGTTCCGGCCGTTCTTCTCCTCGAGGCCAGGGGGCTCCTAGAAACCGTATTCGAGAACGGAAGAAAGTTATTTATATACGGGGAGAGCTTCGTATCTCCGAGGAGTCATACATACACACACACACACACACAGAGAGAGAGAGAGAGAGAGAGAGAGAGAAAGGGGGAGTGTGTGGGTCCGGCTGATCCATAGCGGTCTGGCCGTTTCCAGGATAGCTAGCCTATGATCCATAGCCGATATTCTCCTGTCCGTGTGCACTTTACCCGGCGTTTCTCGTTGGTTCTAGAGGAAACATTTTCGTCGTTTTCGCCGCTGCCATTCGAGAAATACTGGACGGAATTATTGGCGAGTTCGGTGCCGAACGAAGCTGGAATCATCCGAGGACGTCAGCGCCGCTTTCGATGTTTTTACGTCGGGCACGAGGAGCAACGAGCCCACGGATGGTTAGATACGTATCGGCCGTACACTGATCATCGCCGTTCCCGACTCGCGATCTCCGGAAGCCGCTTCCGGCTGTGATATCGTCGCGCTTTCATTCCGGATAGAGTGGTGCCAAGATGCCGCTAAGAGTATTCATCTCCCGAAATCCGGGCAACATGGAGGTGAGTCGAGTAGCAGAAGCAAACCTGTTGGTTTTGCTGTTGTCATTTCAATACACTAACTCGCCGCGATGCGAGCCCAACGCGAGGCGGCCGACGAAACAATCCGTCCTTGGTGCGCATCCTCGACGCAGTTTCCGAATTGGAGTGGCGCGTTTGCGGGCGATGTTAAGCTGTTGCGAAGAAGACAACCATTCCATTTAATTCAAAATCAATTTAGCCACAGTTGGGGAGGCGGGGGGGGGTTACAACTCTCGGTAACAAGTACCTACTGAATTTGATGTTTTGGCGCTGGTTACCAGCCTAGCTGTTGCCAAGGCACGCCACGCTTTGTAAACTCTTCGGCTGTGTACTGAAATGCGCCAAGAACTCGCGGGTACTCGAACGTGTTGTTGTACGCCAATAGAAGTTTATTCACGAATCGGCTCACCATGGCAACCGAGTTATGACTAGCAATGGATCCCACCCCCTCCTGTCTGTGTTTATCAGCTAGCTTCTTTTATGTGCATACAGCTGAATCGCAAAAATTATGTTTATGTGCGCTTATATCTGAAAAGAATCATAAATACACTTGGATTTCGGTAATATTTTAAATAAATTGCTGTTTAAGTGGGGATTTACATATCACCCTCTTTATAGACTAGAACAGGGGCGCCTCATCGTCCAATTGGTAGCGCGTTGGCTCACAGATCACTACCACCTGAGTTCGAATCTCGGTCTGGGCATATCGGAAGGGCGTTTCATCTTTGACTTCACTTCATTACCTTTGGAGATCGCTCGGCCCATTTAACGTACCGTGTGCACAAAAGTGGCCGTAAAACATCAATCACAAATCATCGTATATTTGTGTACACATTTGAATGAGTCAGTCAGTCTGTCAGCCAGTTGGTAACCGAGGTTCATCAACCAATTGGTGGACAAAGGATGGACAAAGGAATACGGCTTAGACACGTACAGGATCCATGACAGTCTCTTTTAAATTGTACTTTAAGGCATATTGGGGTGGATAAACGACCTGATAAGGACAGAATCTAACATCGAACAGTTGACGTTATTGTCCAAACCCGAATGATTCATAATCGACCTTTTGTAGAATAGTCTCGACGGGATTATTTAAGTTTTCCCTCTAGCGATTCCGTGTATGTTTCGATTAGATCGGAAAATAGATAGCGTATGATCCGTAGATCCGTCCTTTGGATTTGTGGAATCTTGGCCCTCCCCGTTGTGGTCGAAACCTCAACGTTCAGGATATGTGTGTGTGTGTGTGTGTGTGTGTGTGTTTGTGTGTGTGTGTGTGTATGTGCGTGAGAGAGAGAGAGAGATTTAATAAAATAAAGTATATCCAGAACAAAATTTATCATTATTACATCTGTACCACAGAACTAGTAAATTTAGTTCCAGACAAAATTGAACAAACACACGGATACGTATTTGTATTTTTTTTTAAATCGATTATGACGTAAATTATCAACATCTGTTGATGATTTTTGTGGCAAAGGTGAAGTAAGTGCCATCAATATTGTAACATTGGCATAAAGAGGATGATGGGGGAAGATATTATGAAGAAGACAATCGATTTTTAGATTATTCCGAAAACTAATAAACTCACCAACATACACATTAGAAAAGAGTAGGGATATCATCATATTGTATCATACATCATTGAAATAAGTAAAAGATACAGTATTGTTTTATATATATATATATATATATATATATATATAATATATATAGTAAATGGATACGCAGGTATGCATTTATTTATGTAGACGGATATTAGCACCTGTTTATTCTCTGATGCGATGATAGAATTCCCTGGCGAGTACAGTTTGAATTTCAATGGCTAAATTGGATCATTCCCTCTAGATAATAGTTCTACGGTTATGAATCTTTTCTCCGTAACTAGATACAATTACTGGTAATATTAGACAAGAATATTGAGTATTCATGCTAAAATGGAATGTTTGTTCATGACTCACTGAATTAATATAATTCTATGTTAATTATGTCAGTGTGTACGTGCGTGTGTGTGTGTGTGTGTGCGTGTATGCGTGCGTGCGTGCATGCGTGCGTGCGTGTGTGTGTGCGTGTGTGCGTGTGTGTGTGCGCGCGCGTGTGTGTGTGAAGGTGAAATGGGATCGGCGCCATGGAAAACAATGCACCGACTCATTCACTCACTAATAATACCAACGAACTGTGCCGTTATGACAGACATAAAACAATTAGACGGTATAGAGGAGAAACCACGTCACATCATGGTGGTGGCAGATTTAAACGAAACGAGGACAGCGTGTCTTCTCTCAATCGTAACATAAACCAATTGTTTATGTCCGTAAAAAGGGAGCTCCCATGTTGTCACTTTAAGAATTCAACATATTGTTTCGCTTAGATTTAGTCCAGTAATCTAAGAATGCTTTCATTTTCAGCTTTAAATTATTGATAATCAAGTCGTCCACATTATATAATAATAATTTAAATTATGATAATCTTATTTATTATTATTATTATTATTATTATTATTATTGTCATGGTTGTTGTCAGTATCATAATCATCTTCATCATCATCATCATCATTATTTTCGTTAATACAACAGATTGGGCTAGTGTTGGAGTGTTGCCAGTGTAATTTAGGTAGGTTGTTAACGTGGTGTAGGATCAGCAAATTAGTGAATAATTGCACCAAAATGAAACCTTAATCAAAAACGATAATGAAACTTAAGTGGAATTATCGTTATAACACGATGATTTATTTGACAAATATGTCGACGTATCACTGTGACAAGAAGTAGAACCCAGCTATAGACAGCTAGCTTTCTGTACTAACATTATAGGTACAATAAAAAGGGAATTGGTTCTATACTCGCACGCACGCACGCACGCACGCACACTATATATATATATATATATATATATATATATATATATATATAGAGAGAGAGAGAGAGAGAGAGAGAGAGAGAGACGTGTTTGTGTGTGTGGGGGGAGCGTGTTTGTCTCGTAGACTTTCTTCTCCAAACCAGATACCATTCATATTTATATTACAGTTTGAGCAATTTCTTGAAATGGAGAAGTTTCACACAACTGGAATCTGTCGATATTTTCAGACGTAATTATTCTATTACTGTCAGGGTGTGAAATGTAAACGGAAAGAAGGAAACAGGAAAAAACGAAACGGGGGGAAAAAAAGAAATAACAGCTGGTAGGAAATAAGGAAAGAGCGAAAAAAAGTAACGGAAAAAAGAAACGGATCTTCCTATACATGTCATAAACACACATATTACATACATCAGTTCATACCACATGCCCCAGCGTAGATCTGTGATGGCTTGTCCGGTAAGCCTGTATGAGCTTGTATTACGGATACCGTCACAACACATGTCATCTGTGACATCAGATGCTTAGTATCTGTCATATCCAGGGTCGTAGATAACGTAGTCAGGCAACTTGCAATTGCCTAAATATATAACATAATGGTTATGTCATGTAGTTCATTTTAATTAATCATCTTTAATATAAATACGTATAAAATATTTATTTATTTAAATCGAGGGTACTAATATTTTCGATCAGATATAATTATTGAAATCCAGGCTCACAATGCTCTAAATACCTGCCTAGATTAACTTTCTTCGAACTCTTCCACCAAATATTGTTATTCCTGGTTGATAGATTTTGACTCGGCCGTTTTGATTTTTGATTTTTTCCAAGGTAAAATGTTATAATGCTTGTTGTAGAGTGTGACTAGTCGTTAGCTGTGATTGCCGTTGTGAGCCATGACATGTTTTGTACCGTTTCTTCTGGCAATTAAATCAGTAGCCTCACCACTTCAGTTATGAGTTAGAAACCATTCCATTTAGAAGCCATTCCACTGAAGCGAGACAAGCACAGGAACCCATTATGATCAAGGTGAATCCAAGGTATTTTATTGCGGGGATTGTTCAGTTGAGAATTGGCATCTTGCAAATATGAATTACACCTGTGTGGTTAATACTGATATAGATTGCAATTATATTACGATTATACAAGAAACATTAACTTTAACATCCTCGGCATTACACTAAGATCTAAGGATTATACCATTTAAAATTATTAGTTGAGATAATGATCACAAATATATTATTTGGAACATTTAACAAACATTATAAATGCAAAATTATTATACAGAAGGTGTTTCTTTCTCTCCGTTACCTTTTTCCTGTTTTCTTTTTTCCTGTTTCCTTTTTCACCTGTTTCCTTTCTTGTTTCCCACAATCGTAACTTTTTGGTTAAACATTAAAACAAGTTCGGCTAACATCTGTGCGTCTGATGGATATTATATGTTGGAACTGGTTCTGACTGAAGACGAGGTAGGATAACATCGCGTATTCAATTACAAAAACAAAACGTCTCAAGATGTTATTATTAGAAGGTTGACTCCACATCGTTGGACAATTCGTGAAGCCGCCAGAGAGCCGGAAATCTAAATACGTAGTTTTAAGTAGACGTATGTTAACCTCGTCTTGTTGAAATCTCGGATAGAGATCCCCGGCTGTCGCCTCTTGGGCACAGCCACCTGGTGTTGATTTCTGCTCTGACCTTATTGTTGATCGTGGTGTTTATAGGGCTCGTTCAGTAGAAGTGAGGTGATGATGTCTGGTAGGAATTTTGATTTTCTTATGATCAATGTTGATAGGCGATGATCTGATATTTTAACCATCTTCACCTCGAAATAAACACAATGAAAATAGTATTGATTCTAACATGATACTGATGATGCTGATGATTATGATGATGAAGACAATGAGAATGATCATGGTTATGTTGATGAGGATATTTTATCTCAAAGTTTAAATGGCGCTGCACATACATCATATCCAATTTACAAATTGCATGTGTGAACAATTGGGTCAAACCGACTTAAATCAATATATTTTAATCTGCCATTTGATCGACTTTATCTTATTTTCTGGTATTCTATGAGTATCTAGTTACCTACGTTCGTAATCGGGCTTTAGGTACATACAGATTTAGTTATATACCAGACGACCGAGAGATACAAATAGTCATCGGAATATAGTGAGGTATTTTGAGGGAATTATGAGGACTAGTGGTGTAATAAACTATGATATTAAAAGTTTTAAGGAAAATAATAGAGTTATGGATATGTCGTGAAGAACGCCAAAATATGCATTGAAAGTACTAATTAAATGAAAGTACGACTAAGTAGTGATACACCTAGGTACGCTCTAGCACATCAGGTATTAACGTATGCTAAGGTATACCTAACTTATTAGAGGTAGAGCTAAAATATAAAACATCATATGCAAAAGAAAGGTATACGCGTGCGTGCGTGCGTGTGTGTGCGCGCGCAATCTTTTGACAGCGTTAAGCCTTAATGTTTGCTGCCACATCCAAGAAGACGCCCCCCGTATACTTAACAAATTAATTATTTCAGATGAAGAAGCAACAAGATCATATCCTGTGGACGCTAGAAAGTAAACGTATTGATCATCTACCTGTTGACATATCGGATCCGAGATGGAAATCGGAGAGAACCTTCATGAGGGAACGCCTCAAGGAACGTGACCGTCCACCATTACCACCTCAGCTCTTTAAAGATGAGGATTACATCGGGGTGAGATAGGTTTAACTGAAAACGTCATGAATGATACTTCCGACGGAATGATATGTAAACAAATTGATATGATATGGAGTGATATATGGGGTGAGATATGGAATGATATATAGGGTGAGATATGGGGTGAGATATGGAGTGAGATATGGAGTGAGATATGGAGTGAGCTGAGCCCCCCCCCCCCCCCCCAGTGAGGTGTTTTTCACATCTAGTATAAGACGATTCGCTTCAAATTAAAACAAAATTTTCTTGTATGTTATAAAGCAGTCAAAAGTAAATTATAATAATTGTTTAAGTAACACGGTCGCAGAATTAATAACAGAACCCAGTAAATGGGTTTTAACTGTTCTGGTTACTTAACTGGTTTTCTGGTTCTGCGTGTGTATATATATTTGTGTGTGTGTGCCTGTGCTTTATTATACAAAGCAAACACACACACACACACACACACACACACACACACACACCTCATATACACGCACGGTTACTGAATGAATGACAACAAATTTTCAATTGAGTTGATAGTAATCAGTTCAATCATAGCAAATAATATTTAAAAATTATAATATTCCGATATTGTACGTCAATGCTAACGTGATATTTTACAACCTGACAATGTGTATATTTCTAGGATTATTTCACGTTCTTTGAGGCTGTTGAAAGAGAAGAACTATACACATATCTACACATTGATATCCCAGAAACAGAAGTAGAATACGCAAAACTGAAAGCACCAAAAGAAGACGAGGTAAAGTTGTTTATTATTATTTCCAGTAGTAATAATAGTAGTAATAGTAACATTACTGCTGATTCTGTACTACCACTACTACTACTAATTATATTAATACTACTACCACTACTACTACTAATTATATTAATACTACTACTACATATCTACACATTGATATCCCAAAACAATAAATACAAAACTAAACACCAAAAAAGAATATTAATTTAATTATTATATATAATATTATTATTATTATTATTATTATTATTATTATTATTATTATTATTGATAATCAAAGTCGAAGAAGCAGTCGTAGCAGTAACAATAACAACAATAGCTCACAGTATTATAGTTGTATTATTATTATTATTAATATTATTATTAGTTAGTAGTAGTAGTAGTTGTTGTTGTTGTCGTCGTAATAAACCATATTGATGATAATTATCTTATCTTTCTCTGAAATGAATGTCTCGGGGATCCATTTAATGAAAGTTATCTCCGATTTCAGATAAAAGCTGAAAAAGCTGCCAAAATAAAAGCCGCTAAAAAGAAGAAGAAGAAAGGGGTAAGATTTAATATTAATCCGAGTACTATGACGTCAGTCTGAATATTGTCTTTTATATGTGTCATGTATCAGAGTGTCGGTTATCAATAGTATCACATTCCATCATAAACTCTTTGTTCCTTTAGCTATAATGGTTTGCCATTTCGCAATACAAAGCATACATATGTGTGTGTGTGTGACCTATAGCACCGTTCGCTTTTTATACACCCTGATCAGAATAATAATAATAATAACAATAATAATAATAATAATAATAATAGCCTATTTTCTATGTATAAACTGAGTACCTTTGCTAGGAACAACAGCTGTTGTAACAAAGATAGATACGTAATGTGGTTTCTTGTAGTATACGATACTTTGATATTTATAATTATATCTCGTCGGGTGATAAATAAATAAAAACTGCTTAATTATTATGATGAATATGATCATGATAACGCCAATAATGATGATGATGATAATAATAATAATAATAATAATAATAATAACAACAACAAGCACAACCACAAAAACAACAACAACAAAATAATTATAATAATATTAATCATAGCCGCAATAAAAGCAACAAATATAAGGAATGTTTACACGCAGACATCGACCTTGACTTCTGTCATATGTCTCTCATCTCTGTCTTTATCCGGATAGCTGGGGTATGGATTACGACTCTCTCTCTCTCTCTCTCTCTCTCTCTCTCTCTCTCTCTCTCTACACATACACACACACAACACACACACACCCGCGCGCACGAACGCGAGCACACGCACACTTATACACACACGCGCACACACGCGCATCCAAACACACTAAAGTCTTGCATTAATAACACGCGAATGTATAACCCTTCAATAAACGACTGATAGGGCCGAGGTTAGACCATTTTCCGGCCACGACTATCGAACTTCGGCCTATCAAATTAACAAGCGACCGGTTAAAAGCTAAAACCAGTACAATATCCATCATAAAGTTAACATCAGTGGGCGGTTCAGCCACAACGAGGCTTCCATATCTCTCCTTCTCATTAACCAAATTCTATATCTAATGCGGCTCAGCGGTCCACAACAACCGGGATGCGAAACGATCGCCGTCCGGATCCGACGCCTTCCCCGCTGCGTTAAAAAGGAATATCACAAAACCCTATGTAAGCCGACGGCATTGCTTCCCGCGGCCTATCAGGGGGCCAGCCGAGGTAAACTGTTGATCCTCCGGTGTTACCGAGCGACTGGAAGATGCCGGTGTCTATATGTAGAAAGGCGTCGATCCGCTCCGACGCCCCACAGCAGCGAAGATGGAATGGCAAAAGGTGCCGACAAATATACATTATTATTCCGGATTTGTCGGAGAGGGCGAGATGATAGCGCCGTCCTTCGAGATTTCGGACCGCGAAACGCTCGGATCATAATTAACTCGTTCACGTATGGGCGGCATTCATCGTCACCATCTCCCCGAAATAACAATGGTTCAGGAAGGCGACAGCGATTTGGCCGAAGGGAACGAAGAGCGGCGCAAAATTAGGGTAATTACTCTGAATACGGTGCATTCTAAGTACGGCTTCGGGAACCTCTATCGCGGTAACGTATTGGACCACAGATAACTACCACCCGTGTTCGAATCTCGGCGTGGGCATATCTGAGGGTTGTTTCGTATTCGACTTCGCTTCGTTAACTTTGGACGTCGCTCGGCCCATTTAGCCTACCCGGTGTACAAAAGTGGCCGTACAACATCAATCAGCATCATCTAAGTGTGGCTACCTTTGAGTGGAACCTGAAAGCGATAAGAAATAATGGCTATTGTTCGAAATGGAGAAAGCGCCTAAAAACGGATGGTTTTGTTGTTTCGAGTTCGAGAAGCGTCGAGAAATGTGTATTGGGAGTTTATCAAATGACGAGCGTTTTTTTGTTTGTTTGTTTGAAAGTGAAGGAGCACTCAGTCTGTGAGATGTTTGATGAATTAAGACGAAGCGTTGATCTATGTTTATCCATCGATATTTATTATTTTAGTTTCCGCTTTCTACTTCGTGTTTTTGGTTTGCAGGAAGAAGAGGCAGAAGTCGACGGTGAGAAAAAGGTAAGTCTTACCCCTCTCTCTCTCTCTCTCTGTCTCTCTCTTCTGTCTCTCTCTCTCTCTCTCTCTCTCTCTCTCTCTCTCTATATATATATATATATATATATATATATTTTTTTATCTTCTCTGTGTTGTGTGTGTGTGTTATTCTATATTGTATTAATATCATAACATTACCTCGTTATCTATCTATATATATATATATATATATATATATATATATATATATATATATATATATTATCCATCTATCTATCTTGTTATGGGGCGTGTGCTTTATATTATTTCTATATGTAAACACCAATACACCAACACTACATTAACTGGATCAGTCACTTAACCAATTTGTGAGAGAAACACACACGGACGCACACACGCACACACACGCACGCACCCCCCCCACACACACACACAAACACACACACACACACACAAACACACACACACACTTCCGATCATTATTTAGTTGTCAAAACTGTTAGCTTAATAATCTACTTAAGACATTCCAGACACTAACCGAGAATGTCTCTGGTCATATCTGACAATAACTTAACGATCGTTTATGATCATTATTAGCCACACACATATCGACGTCCATTATAGCACAGAACATTCTATTCCAAGATTTATTATTAATATTTCACGATTTCCCGTTTAAAGTATTGTTTTGCTTCATACTAGCGAATAATTTAATGCTCGTTTTTTTCGATGTTTTATTTCATCTGATGTTTCCTTTGCCGCCCGCCGCAGACAAAGAAAAAAGAAAAGGTAAATACTCTTCCGATAGACACTAATTATGTTTATCTTCCTCTGCCTAGTTATGGTGGGGGGGGGATTATTTGCTTTATATATGGTACAATATGTATGTGAAATGCGCGCACACACAAACGCGATCCCGCACACACACACACATTTGCGGCATTTATTCATTATCAATTTATGAATAACCTTCTCTTATATCCCATAACCTGATTTTCAATAGAGCAGATACAGACATTCAGGTAGCTCTACCGTTCAGGTAGCTCTACCGTTCAGTTAACTCTAACGTTCAGGTAGCTCTACTTAACACGTAAAGAGAATGGATTCCTTTCAAAGCGGTATTCAGAATGTATTACATATCGACGCGTACCTGAAAATAACGAGAACTTAAGAGTGAAAAATGCAAGAAACAACGAAATACACTCGAGATAATACAAAGGAAGAAGTTCCTAAAGTCAGTGAAAGACAAAGAAGAAGAAGAAGCAGACAATAGACAACGCTGTCTGTGTACGACGGATTACCTTTCGTCGGTAATTCTGAATTCGGTATAATTCGGAAGAAATATTATATTTGTTTACCAAAGTAGATCGATATTGATACGACGCTGTCAACGGAGCTAATATTCGGGATCGTAATATGGATTATTTCGAGGGAAAGATGCTGTCTACTGCATTATGTGTGGATGTTATGTAGGGGAAGGCGGAAGGTAGCCTTCCAGAAATGATAGAATGGAGTGAGGTGAGGTGAGCTTCCACGTCGATGACAAATATGGTACGACCATAGTAGATTACACCCGATAAAAACTAGTCTCATTCTGGATGGATTCCAGGTCTCAATTCATCAGTCAAACCAAGCAGCCGATAACGGATAGAATCAAGCTGTTGTACATCAGATGATTAGACATCATAGTTCATCAAATGATATATGGCTCATTGGTGGATGACCGGAAAGAAGGTCACACGGGGAAAAAGTCAAAGGAAAAAAATCACAAGTTCCATATTTTATATAATAAAAGTTGGTTATAACAAAATTCAACGGGAATTCATTTCGTTATAATGGTAGTTCGAATTATCCCAGTTTTAAAATCTGGGTACCATGTATGTATCAGATATTAGTTACCGATCCATAAGCGATAATTGATGAAAATAACTCTGTTCTATTACGTTTGTTGCCTGGTGCTTAACTATGAATGGAAGACACGGAGCAAATGTGTTCCTAGTCTCTGATTGGTGATGAAAAACCACAATTCATTTTGATTGTTGCATTTACGATTGCAACGATCACAAAGGTCGTTAGACTGACTGACAGTTGAAATTTCGAACATAGCATTTCGTTATAACCAGCTTGATTTATATTGATTTAATACTGCTGGGACCAAAAAATCAACTCGAATAAGGCGCCAACGGACGATCGCCATATGACTTGAGTCGAGAAACAGCCACCTCCAATGGTTTCTGGCCGGATTATTGTCGATGGTGGCATCGTGCACATTCCACAGGTCTGGCGCTAACATTGGTGGAACACGTCGCAACCAGATCTGATCCCTCTCCCTCTCTGTGCTAGCTCCCGAATCTGTCGGAAACAACCACTTGGATATGTACGATAAAAGTACGCGAGTAAGTCGTCGACTTCCGGTGGCTCTTGTGGCATGGCATCTTGAATCTGTTCCATGTCCTCTTTGACTTTGTCTACCGGTAAGAAGACGAGACCATCTATCATGCCACAATATAGACGGAAGCCGGCGTCGGCCATGCGATGTGAGCCTAATCTCAAGCCCAGAACCTTACGCCCACTTTAACCCATTTTAACCCGAAGCACTTTATATGCTGCCGGTGTGAAGCGACTCTTAATATTAAGTCACAGATCCCTGCAGATTAAGAAAACCGTGACTGTGAAAACCCTAATCATGAGCATGACCTGTCCATTCACAGACCCATGCACAAGATGAAGCCATTGTCTTTTATCTACCTTTAATTACCACTAAGCATGACCGGTCAGAGACCCTTGCACAAGATGAAGCCATTATCTTTTATCTACCTTTAATTACCACTAAGCATGACCGGTCACAGACCCTTGCACAAGATGAAGCCATTGTCTTTTATCTACCTTTAATTACCACTAAGCATGACCGGTCACAGACCCTTGCACAAGATGAAGCTATTTTCTTTCATCTATCATTACCACATAAGACCTGAACATTTCTTTACAATAAATCAAACACGTATTAATAAATATGATCTTCTGAACAGAATAAATTGTATTCGTGACCTTTCCCTAAATTCGATTGGTAGGTCACTGGTGAAAAGTTTTGGTTATATTTTAATCTTTTAATGAGCCCTGATATGAACATCTTGATCAGCACATTACAAACCGGAAAAAAGTTCTTTGTTGGATAAATATGTCCAGCCGCCAGCTTAATATTCGGAAGACCAGCTCATTTACGAACAGCAACAGATCCAAGAAATGTCTGCTACCTGCCGACGTAGAAGTTTATTACGCTGATGTTACTATTGAGTTTTGGATTTGGAAGTTAAATACGCCATCGCTATGGTTAGCCCCACCCCCCCATGCAAGATGGGAAGCGATTTATTCAGGTAAAGAAGTAGTTATAAATGCTACACATTTTTCATGCTTAACCTACTTTATACAATGTAAGTTCGGAAAAGGGAGTCTCTCTTTTGAAATGAATGAAGCCATTCGAAAATTCTTCTGTAAAATGATGATGATTGATTGATGTTTTACGGCCACTTTTGTGCAAATGGTAGGCTAAATATGCCGAGCGACCTCCAAAGGTAATGAAGCGCAGTCAAAGATGAAACAACTTTCAGATATGCCTACGCCGAGATTCGAACTCAGGTGGTAGCGATCTGTTGTTCAACGCGCTACCAATTAGACCACGGAGGTGTCCCTTCCTGCATAGTGACATCGTGACAATCTGATCGGGATATATTTGGCCAATCAACCAGCTATTCAACTCAAATTTGTTCTAAATCTCTCGCGGGCCAGTTCAGAAAGAAGAAGACACCTCGAGACAATGCCTTGTGATGTCGTGCTTTTTACAGATCGAAGAGTAATTAAATAAAGAAACGTGTAGAAATCACTTGCCAGAACTGCAAACAGACCATTATTGAACTAATTAATCTTGTTAATGCGTGGCACTGTTTCGTGAAGGATTGGTAAGGTTTTCGCTATGTTCACGAAAGGTTTTTGTTTGTTTGTGATTACTTAATTTTATTGCCCTAGATAACTGGCGGTAAATATTACATTTATCGTTCTTGTCCTTGTCCCATCGACGGTTTAAATCAACAATACCTTGTTTAAGTCTCTTTTATTTTCTAACTCGTTTCGATTTAGCCTGAATGAGGATTTAGCCTAAATAATGAATTGTTTCTGTGTATAAATGTGTATGTATACATATATGTATAGCTGTGTGTGTACATGCATGTGACAGTTCGCGTGTATTGGCACTCTCATTGTATAATGTATTGTATGAGCGTTATTTATCTAGTCCTCTAACTTGAGGTAAATAATACATGGAAGTTGTCACCTTTTCCACGTAAATCATTATGCTTTTCGCATCTCTGAACAATAACGTTCTTCGTTGTCATTCGTATACTGTCCGCGACGGCAAACGTTATTCTAAATGTTTTCGAAAGATGTATTATTCCTTTTCACGCAAGAAAAAAGAAGGATCCGAGGAAGAGAGCGAGGAAGAGAGCGAGGAAGAAAGCGAAGTTGAAGAAGAAGAAAAGAAGAAAGCGAAAAAGGTAACTATCGATTTGTTTGTTGTTAAGATGGAACCAGATATAAATGACCAGGAAACATTAGACGTTGTGTACCTATTACATTAAAACCTTTGTATATTAGGAACTGGTAAATGTTACCTTCATATACCGCTTATGTAAACCCCTATTCCAACCGTGACTGGTAAACATGCCTCTTCTTTACCTTCGCCTATTGTTCCTTTCACATACGTGATTGGTAATAATCACCTTATACCTTTTACAGTATCCTTTCCATATCTTTTTAAGACAGTATTTGGTGTATCCCAGATAATAGTTTATATTTCCACGTTTGAAATAAGAAATATGCTTGACTTTTAATATATATATATATATATATATATATATATATATATATATATATTCAATTGGTTTAGACAATGAAGTGCAAATACACGCGAACTGTCACATGCATGTACACACACAGCTATACATACATGTATACATACACACGTGCGCCAAGCACATGTACAATACATATGCAGCCCCCCTCTGATAAAAACATAGGTGTAAGTTAGTAAGGGTCTGCATCACTGAGAATCGTCTAGAAGGTTAGCACGTGTATAGAACGAGAAATTCAATGTTTAGACAAAAGACAAGAAGGTGAAAAAGAAAAAAGAAGACAGCGAAGAAGAAAGCAGTGAAGAAGAGAGTAGTGAGGAAGAAAGTGAAGAAGAGAGTGAAGAGGAGAGTGAAGAGGAGAGTGAAAAGGAGAAAAAGAAGGTAATGTCAAAGTCTGTATCATCATTGAAACACGCACGCACGCACGCACGCACGCACGCACGCACGTACACACACGCACACATACATACACATGTGTGTTGTTCGCCACATTGGTGAAAGTAAAGATACATCATCTGTACAAGTGGACACTTAAATGTTTAGACGAAAGAAAAGAAGAATAAGCCGAAGAAGAAGAAGGAAGAAAGTGAGGAAGAAAGTAGTGAAGAGGAGAGCAGTAAAGAAGAGAGCGAAGAGGAAAGTGAGGAGGAAGGTGAAAAGAAAGTAAAGAAGGTAATGCGTAGTGTCTCTAGCGATGGCTAACTCAATTAAATACACACACATACATACGCCCGAAGTTTTACATAGAAATGTACGTGCTAGAACGCATGCACACACGACTAAACACAACTTACAAACACTCACGTACGAGAAATAATAAGATACGGAAGAAACCGGCATCGTTTGGTTAAAATGGGAAATTATAAACAAAATTTGAAAATTCAATGTTTAGAATAAAGAAAAGAAACCGAAACCGAAACCTAAAAAAAGGAAAACGGCAAATGATGAGGAGCAGAAAAGCAACGAAGAAAACAGTGAAGAAGAAGAAGAAAGTGAAGAAGAAGAAGAAAGTGAAGAAGAAGAAAGTGAAGAGGAAGAAGAAAGCGGTCAGGATAAACAGAAGAAAAAGAAGGTACACAATATATGTGTGACATGTCTGTAGCTTGTTTTCCGTGACGTCAACATATTACGTCATTAAGTAGACGTCGACGTTATTAAATGGCGTATTTTATTCCGAAAATAACCGTATCGTAGAAACGCGATGGGGCTAAGAAGAAGGCTAAAAGTGATGAGGTGAGCGACGAAGGGAGCAAAGAGGAAGAAAGCGAAGAGGAAGAAAGCGAAGAGGAAGAAAGCGACGAACGGCGACAAAAGAAAGACAAGAAGGTACAAGGCATGTCTGGCATGTGTTTGGCTTTTTGTGTGACGTCTTGGAATTACGTCATTAGTGTGTCAGATTGTAGGACGTTTAAAACAATCCCGTCGTCTTAGGTCATTTAAGTGCACATTTTTAATTCGAAACTAACCGAACGCCAGAAAAAAGACGCAATTAAGACGAAGAAGGTCAAAGGAAAGGACGAGGGCGACGAGGAAAGCGAAGAAGAGAGCGACGAAGAAGAAAGCGAAGAGGAGGAGGAAGAAAGTGATGAGGATAAACAGAAGAAAGAAAAGGTATTCTGCATGTTTGGGGGTGTGCTTTGTCTGACGTCATCAATTAACATAATTATCATGGCACCACATTACACGGACTGGTAATCAAAATAGAAATCGAATATATATATATATATATATATATATATATATATATATATATATATATATTAGAAAAAGAAAGCTGGAAGAGATACCAAGAAAAAGGACAAAACCGAAAAGAAAAGTAGTGAGGAGGAAAGTAGTGAGGAAGAAAGTAGCGATGAAGAAAGTAGCGAGGAAGAAAGCGTAAAGGAAAAGAAATCAAAACAAAAGGGGAAGGAGGTATAACACATTTGTACGAGCGTAGAATGTTTTAGTTAATTTGCGAGAGAATCCTGAGATGAGTAGAAGAGGCGGGGAGAGATATAAACATGAACGTGCAATTGATAGATGCTAACGCGTTGAGTGTCATCTATGACAATCGTTGACGTGTCGTAGACGTTCTGCATGTCGTGAACCCAACCGGACAAAGTTTCCGACTCTACCGCATGTTACCTTTAATGAGTGGATTAACTTTTTGTCTAAAAACCGCGAAACCTCTGCAAGTCACCAAATACAAAACCTTTAAAGGTCAAACGGTGGGTTTAAGTTGTTTGATAATATACTCCTTTTTCTGTTCTTGAGTCTCGCCCTCCAACTGCCGATGTATTCTCCCGTCTTTAACTGTCCTGAAATAAAACAAATCGTTTGATATTATGAATTATAAACTATTATTATTATTATTATTATTGATTTTTATTTTCTTGATTCATTTATTTATTTTTAAATTGTATTATTATTATTATTATTATTATTATTATTATTATTATTATTATTATTATTATTATTATGTATTTTGAGTTCACAGCAACTGCATAACTAAAACGATTGAGGTTCGTTCATCCGTGATGGTGTTTGACGCCAGTTTATTCTTTTTATGTGTGTTTTTCATCACTGATATTAATTCATCACTTGTGTGTTTTTATCACTGAAGCGTGACAGTTTGATACGTTTTATTAATGGGTTTTGCCACTACACGTGTGTTCTGCACCATTAGCCATTAGCTGTGGGCGTGGCACTTGTTTGACTAATTAGAAGTAGATTATATGACAATGTGATGAAGATGTTGGTGACGATGACAATGGAGGTGATGGTGTTTTATGATACTACGATTAAGAGTGAATGAGATGTAAAACGTATTTCGATTCGTTGTCTTTTTGAAAAATCTTCGAACTTGACGTGAACGTGGTTGCGTCAAATTTCGCATCAGTTTATCTCTAAATTACCATGTAATATAAATTTGGAACCCCGAGGTTACATTTATTTGTGGGATGATTCCCATGGCGGAGCCTCCCTTGTTCACCTGTCCCAGCTGTAACCAACGCGAATGCTAATAAAAAAACACTCAACCACAAAGACTCTCAATCACTCTTGCAATTCACTCATTAACTATGAATGGTATTTATAAATACAGCTCATTTCTCGAGGTGGGGGGGGAGACAGAAATACATTCTTGAACAGTGAGAGTTTTTTATTTAATGTTCTACTGTTTTAATAAAATGTTCAATATTTCATCTTGATGTTTCCGCTTCAGATAACCACTTAGACGTATGTACACCGTGTTATATCTATTATACATCCATATACTTTAAATGTGTATACGTTATTCATATATATATTAATCTATACATTACTACATTCATATAGATTATGCTATACATATATTGCTATATATTACTCTTAGTCTAGTATACATCCATGTACATCCTTATAGGGATAGACGTGCACACATTTGCAAATCGATGCATATACATGAAACACAACTACCTATACATGCATGATGGTTTGTAATGTTTTAATTCAGATGTGAGTGTTGTAAGAGATACGTGTATGTGTTGAATACAGGTGTAGATCTACGTACGTCCACGTGACAGACAGGTATTAATTATACTATTAATTATACGTTATTATAATACGTTTATTGCGTTTATTTCTGGAGGCTGAAAGCGGATCAGAAGGGGAGAGTTCAGAAGAAGAGGAAGAAAAGGTAATAAGACCACCATTCTTCCATCCTCAGTCGTATTGGTACTCTTAAATGTCCCGGCAACAATCATCTTCCGACAACGATAACCTCTTGACCCCATCCAGTTCCGCTACTACGGGCCATATGGTCCTTCTTCCGACATAGGCTCGCCATTTTCTGATACAAATATGGGGCTGGTCTTCTTTTTTTTCCGATTAGGAAGATAAAAAGGCGAAGAAAGAAGACAAAAAGGAAGAGAAGAAAGTGGAAAAGGTTAGTGAAAACTAGTCATAGACTAGTCATAAACCAGTCATAAAATTGTAGTCAGTGACTGAGTAGTCAGTTTGTTGTCAGTTTTCAGATTGAAATATATTATTTGTTGTTCTTTGATAATATAATATATTTCTATATGATAGCGTTTGTATTTAGTCTATTTATCTGTTTACGTTATATTCTGTATTAATATATATATATATATATATATATATATATATATATATATATATATATATATATATATTAAAACAAAGCATTGCCGCTTTTTGTTCGGTGTATGACCATCCAGTTCCTTAGTTACTCTTTTAGTGTGGAAGCTATCTCCTTTTTTATCATTTATCTCTCTGTCTCCGTATCTTCCATGTTCGTGTTATATTTTGTATCTTTGTTTACATTTCCTACCACGTGCACGCTACCGTTCCCACTTCCTTTCCTTTCCGTGTCTGTTTGTATCGTTTCGCGAAGCTTTTGTTTGTCCGGGCACTGTGCGGAGGAATGTCGGCAAATGCTGTCAGTTAACGAGTTTACGAAATACGCATTTAGAAAAAATCCGCTGAAAGTTCGGAAGAAGAGAGCTCGGAGGAAGAAAGTTCAGAAGAAGAGGAGGAGAGTTCAGCGGAAGAGGAAGCTAAAAAGGTTTATCCAATCGTATCGCTGGTGTTATCGATGCTTTGATGGGGGGTGGGGGTGGGGGTCAATACAGGAGGTCCTCGGCGTACGAACTGTCGGCCCCTGACTATTAAATCATTGTGTAATAAGTACCTGAGTCATTCGCCTATGCTAACACATTGTTATATTTGTTATTTATGCCTAAAAAAACATTCCTAACAATAAAGCACACTGTTATATATAAGGATTATATATAATGACTCAAGTCCAACGACATTCCATTGTTCGACGGCGTTTTCCCCTTTTCAGATACGCTTAATTATGTTAAGCTTCGCGTCCATCGTGATGGATTTTCTTTTCTCATAATGAGGGGGGTAAATAATACGCAAAAACACAAAATCCAAGCAATCCTAAAAGACGGGTAATCCAAGATGGCGTATGGCCGGAAACTGAAAGAGTCTTCTTCCTCGGCTAGGCGACTCTTGACAATGTATTCTTCCCGCGTGCGCCACGCCACAATCTAGTTCGCTGGTTCGTAACTACGAACTGTTGTTGGTAACTCGAAACAACAACTTTTAGACGCTTTTGGAGGTTCGTTGGTAAAGGCGAGTTGTCGTAAGTCGGAGCCGCCGTCACCCGAGGACTTCCTGTATATGAAGTACATATTTAAGAACCTGCATGCAACGTACCACCTAAAACGGTCTCCTGCCAATCGATCGTTACCCTTTCTCAATGGTATTAAGTCGATTGTGTCATTATTAATTAACAGAATGTCAAATGTTGTTAATTTCAATAAAGTCACCAACTGTACAATACTCTGTTAGTGATTTTAATTTCATTCCTATCGGGGCGCCTCCGTGGTCTAGTTGGTAGCGCGTTGGACCACAGATCACTACCACCTGAGTTCGAATCTCGGCGTGGGCATATCTGAAGGGTGTTTCATCTTTGGCTTCGCTTCATCACCTTTGGAGGTCGCTCGGCCTATTTAGCCTATAGTTTGTGCACAAAAGTGGCCGTAAAACATCAATCGTCATCATCACCCATTCCTATCCTGGTCTGTAACAAGATTTCTCATCAAAAAGGTGATGTCTTCCTGTTGAACAGAAACATACCTGAGGAATGAATGCATTTCGCCTCTTCGTTTGTTTGTATTTTTATCAGCGAGACAATACCAACGAACAATAGACGCCGTATTGTGGATTGTTTATAAAGACCTTATTAAGTGTTATTGTTGTCCTTTACAGGAAGAGAAAAAGGAAGAGAAAAAGGAAGAAAAGCAATTAGAAAAGGTTTGTGTATTTACAATCCTATAATTTATTCATCTACAAGAAGTTGTCCTATATTGCAAGAAATTCTTCTCACATCTCAGGTGCTACTCACCATCTTAGAGATTTGGGGATGTTCGTGTGTCTTTTTAAATAGTCATTTTCGCGTCTTATTAGAAGTGACCTAGATGTTTACAATATAAGCTTTTATTGGTGCTAAAGTCGATGTACGGCCAATCTGCTATAGTTTGTAAAACATCGATATTAGCTTCCTGACTAATACAAAAGCTATTCCAAAATACTGTATGCGTCGTCGTCCATTAGTAAAATGCATCACCTTTCAAAGGAAATTGATTACGTACCGTTTAAATGATTACGGATACGAAGTAAAATACTGCTTGCAGCCAAGACGCCCGATCTATTTCACGTTGGCTATTTTTCCTCTATTCTACCTCATATCCACACCTATTCCGTGCCTGTTTCTCGGGTATTTCTCACTCACTCGGCAAGTGTAAAGTCGAACTTGCACATTTACCCGTTCACATTTTCCTTTACCTACGTAATAGTGTTTAAATGGTAAAATGTTACTTTAGCCAAAATCGGATGAAAGCTCTGAAGAAGAGAGTTCCGAAGAGGAGAGTTCAGAGGAAGAGAGTTCAGAGGAAGAGGAGACTAAAGAGAAGGTGTTTTTGGCGTGGAACACTTTATTGCATGAATTCTTCACATTATTGTTGATAACGCACTAGTGGATTATTATATATATATAATTTGATAGATTAATAGATAGGAAGATGAACTGGAAAAATAGATGTGCAGCGCGACACAATGATTAACGAATGAATGAAATAATGGATGAATGAATGAATGAAATAATGGATGAATGAATGAAATAATAGATGACTGAATGAATGAATGAATGAAATAATGGATGAATGAATGAAATAATAGATGAATGAATGAATGAAATACTGGATGAATGAATGGATGAATGAAATAATGAATGAATGAAGGAAATAATGGATGACTGAATGAATGAATGAATGAAATAATGGATGAATGAATGAAATAATAGATGAATGAATGAATGAAATACTGGATGAATGAATGGATGAATGAAATAATGAATGAATGAAGGAAATAATGGATGACTGAATGAATGAATGAATGAAATAATGGATGAATGAATGAAATAATAGATGAATGAATGAATGAATGAATGAAATAATGGATGAATGAATGAATGAAATAATGGATGAATAAATGAATGAAATAATGGATGAATGAATGAATGAAATAATGAATGAATGAATGAATGAAATAATGGATGAATGAATGAAATAATAGATGAATGAATGAATGAATGAATGAAATAATGGATGAATGAATGAATGAAATAATGGATGAATAAATGAATGAAATAATGGATGAATGAATGAATGAAATAATGAATGAATGAATGAATGAATAAATGAATGAATGAATGAATGAATGAAATAATGGATGAATGAATGAATGAAATACTGGATGAATGAATGGATGAATGAAATAATGAATGAATGAATGAATGAAATAATGGATGAATGAATGAAATAATGGATGAATGAATGAATGAAATAACGAATGAATGAATGAAATAATGGATGAATGAATGAAATAATGGATGGATGAATGAATGAACGAATGAATGAATGAAATAATGGATGAATGAATGAAATAATGGATGAATGAATGAATGAATGAAATAACGAATGAATGAATGAAATAATGGATGAATGAATGAAATAATGGATGGATGAATGAATGAATGAAATAACGAATGAATGAATGAAATAATGGATGAATGAATGAAATAATGGATGGATGAATGAATGAACGAATGAATGAATGAAATAATGGATGAATGAATGAAATAATGGATGAATGAATGAAATAATGAATGAATGAATGAATGAATGAATGAATGAATGAAATAATGGATGAATGAATGAAATAATAGATGAATGAATGAATGAACGAATGAATGAAATAATGGATGAATGAATGAATGAATGAATGAAATAATGGATGAATGAATGAATGAATGAAATAACGAATGAATGAATGAAATAATGGCTGAATGAATGAATGAATGAATGAATGAAATAATGGATGAATGAATGAATGAAATAATGGATCAATGAATGAATGAATGAAATACTGGATGAATGAATGAATGAATGAATGAAATAATGGATGAATGAATGAATGAATGAAATACTGGATGAATGAATGGATGAATGAAATAATGAATTAATGAATGAATGAAATAATGGATGAATGAATGAATGAAATACTGGATGAATGAATGAATGAAATAATGGATGAATGAATGAATGAATGAATGAATGAATGAATGAAATAATGGATGAATGAATGAATGAAATACTGGATGAATGAATGAATGAAATAAT
Source organism: Paralvinella palmiformis (assembly GCA_025642065.1). Classification (NCBI taxonomy): domain Eukaryota; kingdom Metazoa; phylum Annelida; class Polychaeta; order Terebellida; family Alvinellidae; genus Paralvinella; species Paralvinella palmiformis. The sequence continues at coordinate 191,713 of JAODUP010000798.1, read as the reverse complement.
GGATGAATGAATTAATTAATGAATGAATGAAATAATGGATGAATGAATGAATGAAATAATGGATGAATGAATGAAATAATGGATGAATGAATGAATGAAATAATGGATGAATGAATGAATGAATGAATGAATGAAATAATGGATGAGACAATAAGAGAATGAATGAAATGATGAATAATAATGATTGATGTTTTACGAACACTTTTGTGCAAATGGTAGGCTAAATGGGCCGAGCGACCTCCAAAGGTAATGGAGCGAAGTCAGTGATGAAACACCCTTCAGATATGCACACCACGATTCGAACGCGGGTAGTAATGATATGTGATCCAACACGCTACCGCTAGACAACAGAGGTGCCCTGAATGACTGAATGAGATAATGAATGAACGAATGAATGAATGAATGCATTAGTGTTTTGTTGGATTGTTTTTTGAATGAACATATAAATCGGACAAATATAAAGAAGACAGTACTTCATTGTGATAAATCTGTCATTGTATATATGTATGAATGGGTGGATGTCTAGTTAGACATCTATAATACACAGGATGGACGGACGAGACAGACAGACAGACAGACAGACAGACAGACAGACAGACAGACAGACAGACAGACAGACAGACAGACAGACATACGTATGTGTGTGCTTGCTTGCTTGCGTGCGTGCGTGCGTGCGTGCACTGCATGAAAGCAAAATCAAGCATCTAATAAATAAAGAATCAAATATCATAAGCAGTATGTCTTCTCAGCATGTCATCTTGTTCTAATTAACCTTACTATCTGCCTATCATTATCTATCTATTACTGTATTGATGACACTAACACCTCAGCATGACATCTTCTTTGGTGATAACTAATAGCTTACTGAAAGTGAGATATCTTAGGCTAACACACACACGCACGCGCGTGCGCGCGCACATACACACACGTATGATTAAGCCTGCGTTATTTAAACCGTTGTTTCATAACCTAGTTCCTATTCCCTTGCCATTATCTACACTTAGTTGCATCTTCCGTACAAACTGTACTAAAGTACACAAAAGGGTACACAAACCACGATAGTGTTGTTACTGGAAAGCTAAACAGAGTTAAACCTTTCTTATAACTCCATATGGAGTTTGACTCCATTTGACTCCTGCGGGACATTGAATTTGCTCAAATAAAGGTTATGTTGATAGCAGTGTTTTATAATGTAGCGATAGCAACATATATATATCATGATAGTATTGGTGTTTTTGTTTCAGGTTAAGACCGAAGTCAAAGAAGAGAAAAAGGATGTAAAGGAAGTTGATAAGGTTAGTACAATGATACTCAGATCGTAGTAGGCGTGTATTATCTGAACCAATCCTCCTTTTGATCCTTTACAACATACCAAGATGTCTCTTTGTGTTCTACATTCTATCTTTACTTTAATCTTTTTAGCTGTTATTATTCATATATGTCCTTAAATTTGAATGATAATTACAAGAGTAGTATACAGTTGTTGTTAGTGTTGTTGTTAGTGTTGCTGTTAGTGTTGTTTTATTTAGTTATTGTTTACGTGGTTAAGTTCGAAGTATGTATTATTTTATATATGTATGTATGTATGTGTATGCATGTGTGTATTATGTGTAAACATGTGTATTAATAGTCTATACTGTCATGTATGGCGTGTGTGTGTGTGTGTGTGTGTGTGTGTGTTTTAGGGTACATAGTAAGAGGCAACAGGCACAGAGCATCAACATATCTAAACATCCTTCAAAACCTACCTCCATAAATCTAAATACAACACTATACATACCTCTAGATAAAATAAATCTTGTCCATACCTCACATATTAAATACAAATGTGTGCATTATACCCTATCACATGTGTCGGTCTATAATAGCCTATAAGACCAATGGTACTGTACACAAATAATATATAACACAGGAAAGCGACTACAGCAAGGCTACGCAAAAACGGAAGCACGTAAAAAACATACCATTTGATACTTTAGCTCACCATGTTAATATTGCGTGTGGTTTAATGGTGTTCTATACATATCGCAACTATTTTAGGCACCACAGTTTACAACTCAACTGCAATACTGTGGTCCAAAAACCTGTCTCAAAGCCGTTTCAGCACCTCAGAATGCAGAGCCTCAGAAAAGCACATTCTGGGTTCAAGATAACTGAATAAATCTACCTATATGAACCTTCTGCTCCAATAATTTTGCAGGTCCAGTTAAAGTGTAGCGTCGAAGTTCTTCCTCTAACCTAAGGAAAGAGTGTCATTGCCCCTGCTACCCTCAGCGTGTTATAAAGCCATTACAGGTTGTTCACCCCAAATAAATGTACACTAATAGTATGGACTCTAAGTAGTTATAAAATAAACAAAAGTAGCAATACCACACAATGGTTATTACTGGACTAGAACAGAATAACCATCTCAAGCCTGAGTAAATACTATGATTTATGAACCCAAAATAACCTCACACGTTTAAGTTATCCCTAAGGAACGTTCATTCACCTAATTTAGCGTCCCGTCTCTTGAGATTAAATTCTTAGATGGATCTAAATTAAAGCGCTATCCACTTGATCTTTGTGCAGTGAAGACAGCGTAGATTTCAGAGGCAGATACTCCGTTGCTGCAGATGGCACGTCTGGGATTATAATACTGCCATTCAACAGTGTCTATATCGGTGTAATCTAATTGCTCTTTCATCTTGAGAAAAACTCTGTCACACAACTTAGTACCCATGCAGAAGTCGCGCCAGATGCTGACTCAAACGACTCAGGGTACCAATCCATCAAACGACGACCAATGAATTAATAGGTCGTTCAAACAGAACAACAATACCGATTCTACAATATACATAGCAAAGCTAATAGACTCAACCATGTTGTAATAACGAGACATAACTTTCTAACATTGGTGTAATAAAGAATCTGGATGAAATAGTGTCTGCTTTAGGCAATATTATTTTAGGGTACCTGGTAAAGGCAACAGGAGCACAAACATCTGCTATCGACGTCTACACCAAGAGAGCCTGCACTATAAAATCAATACGACTATACGTACATCGTCTAAAAATAAAATGTTTCTACCTCACATATTGATAAATGTTAGTATACCTAAGCATGTGTCCAAGAATTAGAGAATAACTGTTTATTTTTTTAGTGTTCACAAATAAATTGGTTTCAATATTAATCGTTATGAATTACATGTTAATTAATAGATAATGTTATTATTATTGTGTGTGACATTTAAGCTATTATAAAAATAAAGCCCACAAACTGAAAATCTCAGACAAACAATTGACTCTGGACGTTTCTTCATGGGACTGAATCCAGAGTGGCGACTTTTCTTGCTGAGACATGTGTAATGTCTCATCAGTGTTGTGTATGTCTATGTTATTGCCCTGTGTGTGTGGCGTTTAGCAATACATGGAACATTCACACTGTTTACTCTCTTTTTCCTAGCTATTGAACAGTAAAACTATCTTTTAAATATTAATTATGATAATATTTGCTGGTTAATAATATTCAAACCAAATATTTTATACATTAGGTAGATTACATCCATACATGACATGTGCTTTGTTATTATTATTTTATTATTTATTTATTTTTATTTGGCCTAATAGCTGGTTATTTTAATTATAGTTTCGGTAGTTCACGTATTAATGTCAGTTTCAAATATTCATTTCTAAGCTACACGTTACTATTAGGTAGAATATATATATATATATATATATATATATCTCTCTTCTCTCTTCTCTCTCTCTTTGTCATACATTTATTTACATTAAATTACCAACACAGCTATCCCCAATCGTATCCAGCACGTGCTATATTATTGTTCTTCCAAATCCTCGTATGGATCATAACTTGCTGATCCAGTACACAGCGGGTGACACGACATTGACCCGATGTGTACCCGCGGATGTTCGTGTGTGTCCATGTTGTCTTGTGGCGTGTAGTCCTCCTTAACCTTTGCTCTCTATCTCTCTCTCTCTATTTGACATGATTTTGATGAATGAATCTGACATTATAATGTCGGGTCATGTTCTATAGTAGAAGATGGATTATATGGCTTGATGAAATTAATCCAACAGAAAATAACGCTCTGGGGATATATATATATATATATATATATATCTATATATATATATATTTTTATATAGTCATGATATGCTACCCACTATTACAGAGGGATATTATTTCTTATAAATCTTGCTCTGTATCATAGTGTCTTTAAGAAATATAGAAGTAAATATAGTAAGTACTTTCTCAAACTATTATTACACATCATAATATTAATAATTTATTATTTAATATCCAGAAAATATACTCTCTCTCTCTCTCTCTCTCCTCTCTCATAGTAGATCATTTAATACTTCTTGAAAATGAAATATAGTAACTCAGTACAGTAAATATGAGATACTCTGTAAATAATAATGTGAACTAATTTATCATTATTATCAGGAAAAGAAAGAGGTAAAGGAAGAAAAGAAAGGAGAAAAAGGGAAAGAAGAAAAGGTGAGTACAGTACAGAAGTTTTGAAGAGATTGAACTAGAAATCTTTGTTATCCTCAAGAAAATCAAATAGTATTACAAAAGAAATTAAAGCGAACCTGCTCGTGCCTTAAATGATCATTGTTGTTATTCAGTGTGTTTGTGCAACTGTTTGTGTTACAGCCTTTTTTTGTTTGTATGTTATATGGTGGTTTGCCAAACGTTTGTTGTATGTCTGTGTCTAGTCGATGTAATAGGACGTTGTTTGGTTTTGGTTTTCTTTGTCTTTGTTTACCATTTGCCATTCGGTCGAAATTCTCCTTTCGTGCGTCTGAAGAAAGAAAAAAGAAATATCGACCAATCACAGGGCGTGTCTCATAACGGAACTTTTAAAAAGGTGTCTAGTTCTTTGGTGAAAATGTGAAGCTCAATTTTCATTTCTAGATTGCCTTTATTGTAAGGTGCACACGGTCAGTGGCTCTTTATATCGCTATTCATCCCTTCTGGATATTTGTTTGTCGCGGTTGCAAAACAAAACAAAACGTGATAAGCAGTTACTTAGAATACATAATAATTAAGTAGCTCCAAATAGGTAATGTTTTGATAATGGCTCACTTGTTAAGAGCCGATCTCGTGCTAAATTCGAAATAATGTCATTTTTCTCCATCGTTCACACTCCGATCCTGAGTTAACTGAAAGTTTCTGTTTTCCTCGTTTATTCGTGTTTATAATATTAAGGTTTTGTGCGCATTCGTACAATCCATTTTCTGTTTGTTGACCATTGTTGCTGTTAATTAGTCAGTGTATAGTTGTTTGTATGAAGTAGCATCAACATACAGAGAAAATTCGTTATTACTGACCACGTTTAACCAACATACTATTGTCCATGGTGGATTTAGCTCGATTATAAATGACTCTTTTGTCCAGCAAACTTCCGTTTTCACCTTGACACATCTTATCGCAAAAGATACGGTAACAATTCCACGTTTAACAGCCTCGATCATGTGACATCAGATGATGTTATTAAACATTTCAGCAGATTCCAACCACGTCATACATGACACACCAACATTTTAGCAGTAATGGCGAAATCATCCAATCACATAGAAAGATTTTTATGCTTATCGCTTCTTCATAAGCAATCACAATAGGTAATCCGTGGCTAACTACTAACTCATCTGTCAACCTTTCCTTGAGCTAATCATGAATTAATCTGATATACAAAGTGAAACCAACTTGTCTGTGATTAACATACATTTGTTGTGTCAGTCGGATCACAACAATTAACATACATCTGCTGGTTCAGTCGGACCACCACAATTAACATACATCTGCTGGTTCAGTCGGACCACCTCAATTAGCATACATCTGCTGGTTCAGTCGGACCACCTCAATTAGCATACATCTGCTGGTTCAGACGGACCACCACAATTAACATACATCTGCTGGTTCAGTCGGACCACCACAATTAACATACATCTGCTGGTTCAGTCGGACCACCTCAATTAGCATACATCTGCTGGTTCAGTCGGACAACCACAATTAACATACATCTGCTGGTTCAGTCGGACCACCACAATTAACATACATCTGCTGGTTCAGTCGGACCACCTCAATTAACATACATCTGCTGGTTCAGTCGGACCACCACATTTAATATACATTTGCTGGTTTAGTCTGTCTTGTCGAATTTTCTCTGTATAATCACCCGTTGCTGTTGTTTATTGTTTGTGTGTACATGTAGTTGTTTGTGTGAAGTGCTGTGTACGTATAGTTATCTATTGTTACTGTTCATTAATTTCTGTGTATAGTTCCTTGTATGAAGCGCTGTGTATGCCTAGTCGTTCATAAATTGTTGTTTTTTCAGTTTAATCGTCTATAAGCAATTATTTGCTGTTGTTTGTATGTCGTTTTTGTATGTTGTTGTTGTTGTTGTTGTTGTTGTTGTTGTTTGTGTGTATTTGTTATTATGGAGTTGTTCGGGCTGTTTTGTTTACAGCTGATATCATCTCGGTCTAAATGTTGTTATTCAGTCTTAAGCGCTTTCTGATCAGCTGGGCTACGACGGTTCACTCTAGATTATCAAACATAAAATACAAATTTAGAAAGAAGAAGAAAGCTCTGAGGAAGAAAGTTCAGAAGAAGAGGAGTCCTCCTCAGAAGAAGAAGAAGAAGAAGAAGAAAAGGAAGAGAAAAAGGAAGCCAAAACGGCTGAGAAGGTTGATTCGGTGAACATTTCTCTCTGTGTGCATGTTTTGCTTGTGGGCGACCGAATGACGACGACTAAACCGATCATAATGCATCGTTATCCACCGAAGTCTCAATGGAGCCGTTATGACATGAGCTACGGATAAGGTTTCGCGTTAAGAACAGCGCACTTAGACGCATGCTAAAACACTGACTTTGTTTTCGTAGATAGCGTCGTCAGGACGCGTCTTATTTATTATTTCTACATTGCGTAATCAGTTTAATATCAGCTTTAACTATATCTACTAATTGTTTTATTTTCTCAGAAGCATTTCATTTGTAGGTTTAGTGCATGGTTCCGGAAGTGGCTTCTTTTATAACTCTACTGTTTTTGTTTCATTGTGCTCTGAGCAATGCGTAGAATATGATCCCGATATAGGTTCGGATTCTGACTGATATATATATATATATATATATATATATATATATATATATATATATATATATATATATATATTGATATAAGATCACATGATAACTGTAGGATAATGTCGATATGGGATATATAACTGTACTTTAGCCCCGGCCTACCTGCTGATTAGAACCTGACATAATCGGGTTCTGAATTGGCATTATTATCATCAAAGGTGAAAGCAAAAGAAGAAAGCGAAGAGGAAAGTAGCGAAGAAGAGAGCAGTGAAGAAGAATCGGAGGGGGAGGAGGAGGAAGAAAAAGAAAAGAAGGCAGAGAAAAAAGACGAAAAGAAAAAGGTTAGCAATCCAGTTACATCTTTTTCTACCAAATAAAGTGCTTCTCTAATGAAGAGAAATGTGTCGTTTTCGTTGTTGTTGTTGTTGTTGTTATTGTTGTTGGTGTTGTTGTTGTTGTTGTTCATGTTGGGGAGTTAGTTAACGAATAGATTGAAAACAGTTATGCAATTAAATTAGAACAAACAGAGCATATTGCATGTGTGTGTGTGTGTGTGGGCGCGTGTGTGTGCGTGCGTGCGTGCGTGCGTGCGCACCCGCGTGTTATTGGTCTCTTTTTGTGCATATCTATTTCGTGCGCTCATACCTCGGAAGTTATCCAACTAATTAACATTTATTTGCACTTTTTACCTCATGCATCCCCCTCTAAATGACGTATCGAAGTACCTCGTAATTGATTACACTCATTTTAGAACATAAATACCATCCCCCGTTAGGCCCTACACCGCTATTCATTAAACAGCATTTTCCTATCAAGCTCCTGTTAATAATCGTGGGGCCTTCTAAGATGGTCACTAATACGCCAAACCGGAAACCAGCCCCGTATTAATTCATCACACACGCTGCGAGGTGAACTTCTCGGGGTCCTCTTTATTGTGCCAGCCAGGTTGTTTTTTTTGTAATTTTAAATATGAGTAATTTCATAATTTATAGATCGAAAGCAATAATATGGCGTGTGTGGTTGCCTAAAAATAACTGTAATGGATGTATTGAATGCATGTTTAATAATTACGTTTGGAAAAAAGAAGAATCACTCCGAAGGATGAACCAATAATTCATACCGTAATAATTACATTTCTATACATTTTGTGCAGCTTATATTCTATTATTCAGTCTAGAATTATAAAAGAATTGTTTGTGCATACGAATTAATAATCCCGCTACAAAATCTGCATTATGAATTATCACCAGAGACCACCTTAGCACTAAAGCAAATTATCTATATATAGAGGTTGTTCTTGAAGGCAGGTTTTACTGTTTATAATTAAGGTAGACTAATGAACTGCAGCAACCACCGGTAATAATCTTTAACATAGATTGTCTTTGAAAACGTGTTCTCCTTTACGTATCCACCTGAGAACAGGTTAAAATCTGATTTAAAAAATATGGATTTAAAAAATATATTTGCATGCATTTGTATCTGTCTGGGAGCGGGAGTGGGGGAGGGGTTGCTTAACTCGGTTGCACCATATTCTTGAGTACTGGGAATACTGAATGTTTGATGTCTTATGTTACACCAGGAAGAAGAAAGTGAAGAAGAGTCTTCGGAAGAAGAATCTTCGGAAGAGGAAAGCAGTGAAGAGGAAGAAAAAGAGGTTAAGAAGGTGTGTGTGTAGGGGGGGGGGAGGGAGGGTTCTCTTTTTAATGAAGGTGTACATATATTTATCAAAAACACATCTCATGTTATGGAAACCTTTGAACTGAAACGTGTTATTCTAATCTTACTGTGATGTTGCAGGATGATAAAAAAGATGTGAAAAAGGACGCAAAGAAAGAAGAATCTTCTTCAGAGGAAGAATCTTCAGAAGAGGAAAGTGAAGAGGAATCAGAAGAAGAAAAGAAGGAAGTAAAGAAGGAGGAAAAGAAGGAGGAAAAGGATACGAAAAAGGTTTTCTCTCTCTCTCTCTCTCTCGCTGGGAATATATGTGTGTGTGTGTGTGTGTGTGTGTGTGCATCGTCAGCTTGGCATATGTATGTCTAATAGTATCATAAACCTTTTTTTAGAAGGAGACATCTTCAGAAGAAGAGAGTTCCGAAGAGGAAAGTTCAGAAGAAGAGAGCTCTGAAGAGGAGGAGGAAGTAAAGAAAGAGGTAACGAAGCATTCTACATCTTATCGTTAAGCCAATTAAAGATTACTTTATCAATACTTTACCATACACAGTACTTCATACACACTTCTTCATAGAAACCACTTCATACGGACTACTTCATACTTAATAGGTTAAAAAAGAAGTAAAGAAAGCTCCACCAAAGAAGGCCGAATCTTCATCGGAAGAGGAATCTTCTGAGGAGGAATCTTCAGAGGAAGAGTCAGAAGAAGAATCGGAGGGAGAGAAGAAAGATGCAAAAAAGCCGGCCCCTAAAAAGAAAGAGGCATGTATTTTTTTTACAAATAATTGACAAGATTCATCGTGTGACATGTGTCACATTCTTCATTTGACATTTCGAGCACTCCAATAGTGCAGTGGATAGAGCACGATTCTTCAAACCTCCGGGTTGTGTGTTCGAATCCAACTCATGCCTGTGTTTGGGGGATGTTTCTACGGGGACCTGCCCGCTGGCCATGTGTCTTAGGTATGACCAGGGTCAAGGTTAAACTTTTCGGTAACTCCCTCATACTTGACTTCTGGCATATGCCGCAAACCTCGTCATTCTTGTATGAGTCATGAGAACGATTTGTTGAATGCCTCCTCGCGTTCTTTATTTTATTACCGTAGTCTGTGCATGCTGGAGAAACTATTGATAACTGTGGCTCATCCCTGTTATCTAATGCAGTAGCATCAAAACCGAATTATCATATTACAATCACGGTTTAAATAATATTAGCCCGTTGGTACGCGGCCACGAAATGTGAAGGTACCACCTGGCATTTTGTATGCTGGTACCATTAATAAACCACCACCTCGACAAAAGTATGTTGGTACTCTTAGACGACTACCGACTGAAGCTCTAAGCACTTCCAAGGTCCGGTCAATATTGCGTTATTACACGGATTTCCGGGGCATGGGATCGAATCCAGGTGGGGGCTCTGTCTTTGGCATGTTTCATTCATCGATAAAAGGCTTCGGCTTGATCATCTCATATCCCAAGAGATTAGCCCGACAGTCATATGTGGCTTGTGAGAGAAGGCCCTGACTGACTGACTGACTGACTGACCAACTTACTGACTAACTGACTCACTTACTCACCCACTCACTCACCAGCTGACATCTATCAGCGCCCCATCAGTGCCTCATCCAGTGTTGTAGTACACTAGTCAGAGTTCCACCTCACGATCCGTGCTCATGTACCATTGGCTAATCGGCACCGCCCTACCTATGGTACGATAATGCCATTAGCTAACCAACGCCGTAACGCCACTAGTGGTAATGCCATTAGCCAGTCAGGGCCAATTAACCGATATATCTTCCTTTTCCGTATTTCAGGAGTCGTCATCATCGGAAGAGGAAGAAAGCAGCGTGAGTATTGATTGATATCGATCCCACTCCGACGTATCTGACACCGAGATGCGATATTGATTTATCGGATATTGGTGTCTGACGTCCCGACGTTATGGTATTTAGAGGGCCGGCCGTCGTGTTCACGTGACTGGCTCTCTTCGATACCAAGCCGTCTTAGCTCCTGGCTGGTAATTGATTTTCCAAGCTCCGGTGCCCGGATATTGATTGGTTTTGTTAAGTCAGTTCGGGGATTATCTAAGGGATAGACAGAATTTGGGAAGTCCACCGCAATTGTACCCGAATACCATGATCCTGATAGCGATGATGATGATGATGATGATGTTCTCGTTGGTGATGATTATGATGATGATGATGATGATGATGTAATGGTAACAATGATAGCAGCATTCATAAGATCCATATTAATGACATAAGCGGCAAACATCTGTAACAAAAGGTGCAGTTTAAGCGCATCGCGTAAAAATATCGCTTTGTGGGAATCATTGAAATCGCTTTTTATACGTGTTTAGACGCACAAATATCGTATTGCGTCACTTTGTTCTATAGAAAGGCAGACGACACACGCCAAGACGGCCATTATTACTGGCTTTATTGTTGTCTTTAATTTTTAATTTTTATAACTGACCAGGAAGAAGAATCTTCCGAAGAGGAATCCGTAAGTGTTCCCTGCGTTCGTTTACGATGTGAAGATAAATCAGATAGATAAAAGCAATATTCTGTGTTTGTCTGTGTGAATGTGTGCGTGCATGCGTGCGCGTGTGTGTGTGCGTGTGTGTGTGTGGTGTGTGTGTGTGTGTGTATTCTAAGCTAATCATCCCATTTGCTTTCAGGATTAAACTGGAAGGATGTCACTGACGTCCGGAAGTCGACACGATTGGCGACACATGGATTCGTCGGAATGACGCACGAGTTCTGCTTCCTCCATCTTATGTTTATAGATAATTGTGTGTGTGTGTTCGTATGTGTGCGTGCGTGCCTGCGTGCGTGCGTATCTGTGTCGGCTACACGTCCCCTGTTGGCCAGGGGAATATTTACACAAGTGGTTTTTGTTAACTTATCTCATCCCGCTGTAAATATACATCGTCGTGTGCCATCATGTCTCTCATATCGTTTCCGCACTGTCCATCATTGTCTCCTCGCGTCGCGTCCGTTCTGTTTGCTTTTCTTCTCTACGATTTATAACCGTTCTTTGGTCTCAAAAAAATATCGCCGTGACCTTATCCTGATCCGCCACTTGTCGGATATCCAGAACAGATCCGAATAAATGAGCGACATGACATATCTAAATCCCTTTTCAAAAAAGGATTCCTGCTAATTGCGGAACTACTTCCGGTTATTGGGTAAATTTTGACCTTGCTCGGGTTAATAGAATCTTCCAAACTCATTAGCTTTTGTTAATTAATGTAGTTTATATATATATATATATATATATATATATATATATATATATATATATATAATGTTTCTTATCCATTTGCATGGGCTTATCTATGGCTCCATAACGATAATGTGATATTGGTTTTGAGCATAAACACAAAACACCCCCCCCCTCCCCGCTGCTAGTAAAGTAAGGAAAAAAAACAGATTTCAAAATATCTGCATCTCACCAGGAAGAAGAAAGAATCCTCTTCTATAGTGACGCTTTTTTGTCTGTGATTTGAACTGATGCGTCTGTTATGTCACTCGCTACCTACTGATTGTCATTATCTCAATGATGAAAGCCTCATGCCTGGTGAATGTGCGTGTGTGTGTGTGTGTGTGCGTGTGTGTGTGTGTGCGTGCGTGCGTGCGTGCGTGAGTGTGTGTGCGCGCGCGACCCGGATGTTCGCACTGTTTTAATCGTCTGCACCCTAAACGGTGTCAGATACAATGACGATCTATAAACATGACGTCAGTCACCACGTGGCCCCTTTCGTCGCGGGAAATGACAAAAGAGGCAATAATCGATATATAACTATGCTCGTCTTCAACATTACTCTCTTACAAAAGGAGATAAAGGCGAAAGATGTTTGAAGTTCTACCCTTCAACTCAGCATTAAACTTCCATTTTACATATCAGAATCCCTACACACACACACACACACAGTCATGCACACACACACACACGCACGCACGCACACACACGCACACACACATGCACACACACACACACTCACACACACACATGCACACACACACACATGCACACACACGCATGCACACACACAGACACACACATATATATATATATATATATATATATATATGAGAGAGAGAGAGAGAGAGAGAGAGTTTTGTACATTATGCAAAGAACGAAAGTCTTAATGCCATTACATTGATACAAAAATGCCATTCTTATTAACAATAATCAAGTAATAAGCGGAATGTGAATGTTGTGTTCATTTCTCTTCGCTTTATACACGCGTATCGATGATGCTGTTAGACGTCTGTTTTGTGTCGGTAATGTCTAAGTAAGTCATATCCTGTAGGATGTCCGTTAATGTAGTAACGACCAGCCGCCTGTAAATGATCCAGATATTCACAATTCGGTTGTTTGTTTTCTTCGAGTTATTTATTTTCTAACCATTATTCTGTTATTGGTGCTGTGATCATTGTACTGTGACGATGCTTAATAAAAACGAGACGAGTTGCTGTTGCTTACATCGGCGTGTTGCTGTTCCGATTGCATCCATCGCCGAGACCAACTGGTCCTCGCCTGTGATGGTTGTTTATGTGTGTTGTTTTGCATTACACGACGTTTGGATGTTTTATGAGGCGAAGTGAAAGATGAAATACCCTTCAGACATGCCCACAGGCGAGATTTGAACTTTCCATTACACGACCAACTAGTATTCAGTGGCTGTTGGTAGTTTCTGCCATTACACGATCAACTGATCATCATGTGTAGTGGCTGTTGGTAGTTTCTGCCATTACACGATCAACTGATCATCATCTGTGATGGCTCTTTCACGACACGACAAAACGATCTTTGTGGATAATTGTTATTTTTGCTTTCTTCGATTACACGGCCAATATATCTTAATGTATAACATCGGTGTGTGCTTACTTTCATTAAACGACCAATTGATCTTTATTCGCCTGGATATACGTCTCGGAATCAGGACGTGGGCGTCTCCTTTGGCGAGACGGTAGTGAGATCGGACACGCCTCTAGGATGGCGGTTCGAGTCCCAACCCTTGTCTGAAATACGCTTCATCTTTAATTTCGCCTTATCACCATGCACCATGGATAACAACTGCACCGTCTAGCCGGTCATGGCTGTAAACCATCGACATCACGTTTCGTAATAAGGAGACACTTACAAGAACATAAACATTACACATTTATTGACATGCCATCCGAATGGCGCATCTCCCATTCGCGGTTATTTAATATCAATTGAAGGTCGAAATGAAGCAGTTCGGAACGAAATAAATCCAAATATGAGAAAAACCATGCTAACAACAAGACGCCAATAAATACAGATGTCGGTTCAGATTCAGGTAGAGGCGGATCTACCTCGGTATACGTCCTAATTAATGTAATGTTCGGCGCGATCGACCTACATCCCCCCCCCCCCCGTCTCGTTATTCGTGTACCATAATAAGCCATTGTGGGGGGTAGGGAAACGGGCGCCATAACAAACATTGTATAACAGCGCGTTACATGTTATTCGAGCCGGCGATATTCGGGTTAAATGGCGGCATTAGCTGGGCGACTTGGTTGCCAGGAAAAAGCTCTGACGTCACCGGATTGGTTAATGGAATGCACTGTGCCGGTATAGAATATGTTTATGATAATCGATGTCGTGACGGCGTTAGACACTGTCCCGACCTAGTTTCCGGCACGCCGTGCTGTGTGTGTGTGGTTATAATATCAATACGGTCTACTGAGGTATTGTTTTCCTCGGTTATAGAGGTTGAGGGATATTGTCTTGAGGCTCTGTTATGATATATTTTGCCTAATCACCCCGTATTCCAATCCGATATGCGGACGCGCAATGACTGACGACGTAATTTTCCATTAATTCCGCCCGCGTACATCTATATATTTCTATTGAGAGAGGTGATTGCATGCGTTTGTGTGTGTGCGGGTGGTGTGTGCGTGTTGTTGGTGGTGTTGTTGTATCCGTCATCCTCCGAACTCGCTGTTTGGCGGCACCGTTTGTCCGTATGACGGGCGGAATGGACCCAAAACAACGAGCGATGTTAATGAAATTAAACGAAATATGAAACGTCCTTCACATGTCGACTTCTGTTTGAACGCAGGTACTTTAGCTCTGTGGTCATCTGCGCTATCAATTCGACTACAAGGATGTGAGTACGTGTGTTGTATGGTGTGTGTGTGGGAGGGGGAGTGTGTGTGTGTGTGTGTGTGTGTGTTGAACTGAGTTAAACGAGTAATAATTCTTAACGCCCCTAGTTCAGATCGTCAACACGACGGATTCGTGCTGCAGCAGACGATCTTTAGTAAAAGTTAAACAAAATGTTGCCGAGTAGCATATAGTACGTCATAGCGATATATTAATCCTTTGGTAATTGTCAGGCAGCCATAACGCGGCCGACCGGATAAAAAATCAGTTTAGCTGACGTGCCACACATATTCACAGGCTAACTTCGCCTTGTTTGCTCTCACCGTTGACACTACTGGCACTTTAATCAGATTAGAAGCGATGCGACCTTGACATTGGCTTAACACACATAAAACTACGGCCGCCATCTTGTCACGTCATATTCGCTCGGATGACTTCCGTTTCTGATTACGACACTAATTTTGCCGCTTTGAAGGTAGATTTTGGCGGCGGCGGATGATGATACGATATTATTGAAATTTAATAAAGATGTCTTCTGTGTTTCTGTTGGGGAAAGTTGTATAATTGGACTATTGTATCACGAATCTGACCAGCTTTACGACGGTTAGATGTAATCAGGATGGTGGTTCTCATTGACACAGAGAGAGAGAGAGAGGGGGGGGGAGAGAAAGAGATAGATAACCATACACACAGAGACATACATACACACACGCACCCATACACACACACACACACACACACACACTATATATATATATATATATATATATATATATATATATCTGTATGTAAATATATCTTGATGTCATAAGTTAATAAAACTGGAATTTTCACGAAGAAAAAAGATTTTTCTGATAACATTTTTAGATACATCCCGGCTGCTCTGGGTGTAAGCATTATTGCTTTGAAGATTAAACATGAACGATGATGCTTTCTTTGAAATTTGAAAAAACCATCTCATTTCCATGCTCACGTGTATATAGGGATCTGCTCACTAAGATGGTTTGGTGATTACAGTTTACGGTTCAGCTGATTAAGTTTTATCGAAAAGGAAAAACATCGTCAGGTGTACAAATTGTACCTAAATTAATAGGCTGCTAAATTTAGGTCAATTTAAAATCTAGGTCAATTTAAAATCTAGGTCAATTTAAAATATAGGTCAATTTAAAATATAGGTCAATTTAAAATATAGGTTAATTTAAAATATAGGTCAAAATAAAATATAGGACAATTTAAAATGTAGGTCAATTTAAAATCATTCTCTCATTGACAAGAAGAAACAGGATAAGTTACCTTTGTGGTGCTATATGATCGAAATATGTACTGTGATGATTATCATCATCGTTATCATCACCATTTGCGTTATCTATATCAATAAGCTATTATAAAACAGTTGAGGATACACTCATGGTACACTTAGTAGCGCACTACAGTACAGAACTCTAGATTGCCGGTTAGAAGCCTAGTGCTGTCTGCGGGGAAGACAGGCTTCATCTACCAGTTGAAGGTTTCAACGTGATCATTTCGTTTCGCTTGTTTATCTTCCCTCATCCATAAGTCTGTGATGAAACCAAAACCGAAACTTATCAAAACAACCACCATCTCACTCGCTAACTCACTCACTCACTCACTCACTCGCTCATCCATCAAACCAACAGACTACAATGGATGATCATAACAGGCTGCAGCTGTATCAGGTTTAATCATAAACCAAACATAGATAATTCATACACACGCACACGTGTATGAATACTGAACCATAACTATAAACAACGCAACCGTGCACACCTTCCACGCCCCCCCCCTTCCTCGCCCACCCACACATAAACCCCATTACACACACACAACACCACCACACACACACACACCACGCACGCACAGAGAGAGAAGAGAGAGAGAGAGAGAGAGAGAGATCCCATTCCACACACACACACAAACACAGAGAGACGCACGCAGACCGCCCGGAATCTTAACACCATTAAGCGCCTTCCTCCATTCAGATCTTACATTTTATATTCCGACTCCACGCCACAAGATGTCCACGGAGTCCGCCCGTGATGGAGCCGCGCCGCTCCAAGAAGACCAACAGTACACCAACCGAGATGGCTCTCACCTCTGAATATTTGATGAACCGTTCTCTATCGCCGGCCACCTTAATACCGAACGAAGGCCTCCGCTCAACCAGACGTCTTCTTTTACAAGGAGGCTTATAATTTTGAAAAGCAACTCTTTAATGTTTCATGACGAGCGGCGTCGTCGGCCCTAACCGAGCCCCGATATGACGTCGATCAACTTCCTGCCAACTCGACGACCGCCATTTTGCCCTCCTCGGGTATTCGCGACGTCGGCGATGGCCAGCGTCTCTCTCGTGGCCCGAAATCTTCCTCCGGTATTTCGGCCCAGTTTCGCACACCGTCAGATCGGAACCGAATCATTCCGCATCGATAAAAGTCGATCCGCGGGCGGCGTACGATCTGTTTTGGGTCGGGGTTTGTTTGGGGGTTTTTTGGGTCGAATGTTAGAAATCCGTTCGTCCCTAACCGATTCGGGTTAAATAATAGTTCCCGGGCGAAGAGTGAGAGAATAATGTTAACCACGTAACCTTTAGAAATAATCGGGAAAAGGGCGGTTTTGGTCGCCTCGTAAGCGGCTCATTTGGCACGAGGAGGGCCTAATTGTCGGTAAAGGTAGCGGGAGATTATGGTTACACCAGGTAAGGTCAAACGGAGATTTGTCTTATCTGGGAACGGTCGAGATAAAGCGATTGGACGTGGAGATTGCCGGGTGGATGGTTATCGTTAGCGGTAGGCGTATTAACGAGTGCAGGTAATAATGGTTATATAACGTGGTGCGGTTTTAATCAAGTATCACGAATCTCCCCCCCCCCCCACCCATCTCTCTCTCTCCCTCTTTCTCTGGAGACTTATCCCTATCTTCTTTTTCTTTCTTTCATTCTGTCTCATTCTTTTTGTCATTTCGTCTTACTGCCTCCTTCCCTCTCTCCATCCGTTCCTCTGCCCCTCCTTTTTACTCTCTCCCTGCTGTACCGCCGTTGCACCTCCTCCCTCCCCCGCCATCACACACACACACACACAACCACCAACGATAATACTGAGGGCACCCAGCGCTGGACATGTGACTATAGGCCTCCCAGAGCCCGTGTCCCTTGTACTGGTGCCGGCACAGCGAGACCAGCACAGACCTCCCAGCTTACAGAGTGTCAGAGACAGTTGAGGCCAGCCACACGCAGATACGCGAATACAGCGAGCGAGCGAGCGAGCAGGCGAACGAGCGACAGAGACAGACTGAGAAAGAGACGAGAGAGAGAGAGAGAGAGAGAGGCTGATGACAAACTCTCACCGGAACTGTACGTAATATGCACCACACTTCGTCAGCCAACACACAGAACGCGTCGTTCTCGGTTGGCTAATGACTGTCGTCCTACTAGCTGTCAGTGCCTCTGGCCGACATAGAGACACTAACATCTTCTGTTGTTGTCCCGGTGCCATTTGTGTACTTCAGTGCAGCTAACACGCCTTGGTGAGAACACGGAAGACGCCGGTGTGTCTATTAGCTGCAACTTGGTTTCAGGGAGTTGGATAAGGAACCGGGTTCTGCATCTAGTGGTGCATTTTGGTGTGCTATATGGTGCCGCACATGGTGAGATATTGGTTGAGGAACAGTCTGATGTATTCGGTGAGGCAATCGTTAGGACCTTCAGTGTGTGACGTCGCTGGCCATGACAGTTGAGTATGTATGGTAACGATAACATGTCATGTGGTGATTGGGACGAGCTGACAAAGGACGATATATATCTGAGGTAAGGATCAATGCGTGTGTGTGTGTGTGTGTTTGTGTGTGTAATAGTTTTGTATTTTAAATATCTATCCAACTATCAATCCCCCTATTTATCTATCTATCTATCCATCTATCTATCTATCTGTCTACATATCTATCTATCTACCTATCTATCTCTCTCTCCGTATATATATATATATATATATATATATATATATATATATATATATATATATAAAGAGAGAGAGAGAGAGAGAGAGAGAGAGTATATTTTTATCTTTATATTTAATATACATAGATACATACATGCATATACATAATTATATACATATATACATATGCATAAACATAAATGTCCTGTATTTAAACCAACAGTAACATGATTGTCCTATACACCCACATACACTCATACATATATGCACAAGCTCACAACAATATGTACACACACAGTGACACACACACATACATACACATACATACATACACACACACATACATACACACACACACATATAGACACTTACACACACATACACAAACACAAACACACACACACACACACATACATACACACACATACATACATACACGCATGCATGCACGTACGGTCATACCGTAAACATTGCTTAAGCCATCTAGACAGTTGATTGGTATATGACAATTATGCGTGCAGTACATGCTGACAACAGATATAATATAACCGTGGTATGTGATGATGACTCTACCAAATGTCATGGTACAGCCATAGGCTGACAACAAACCAACCTATTGATTCGCCTCTCCGCCATAATACAGTCCTTATATATCACACGTCCTGTTTGAGCCTGTACGTCCGTGCGCGCGAGTCCGCACGCGCACCTGTTAAGCTATATGGTTGATACCGGACGTTGTCTCTATCCCTGTGTTTATATCTTAACCTATGGGTGTAACTAACTCATTGTTTCACCTTACTTGAATCCGGACCTGAATCCTCAGCTCTATATATATCTGGCTGTCATCTCCGTGACCGAACTGGTAGCGCGATTTGCCACAGGCTTCTGTTGCCCCGGAGTTCAAATCCCATACCAGCTGTGGCTGTAGCGTGTTTCGCTTTAACTCATTATCTTTGAATGTTGCTGGCTTGTTTAGTCTACCCTAGACATGCTATTTCACGTTTCTATTAATCTGGATATATTTGTAAATCTCTCTCTCTCTCTCTCTCTCTCTCTCTGTGTGTGTGTGTGGGGGGGGCATATGGGTGTGTATAAATGCATGTATTCATGCATTTATGGTATGTTGTCCCCATATCCAATGGTACGACGGTTCCAAATGCCTTCGTTTGTGGGTTGTTTCATCCGATAATCTCATTACACTGGATAATCAGAGTAGTCGCTTACAAAAAAATTTCCAGCAGCAGACTTTCGACATATTGGCGTGTATGTTTGATTAAATGAAGGGAGAAAAAAACGCCACAATCTGCATCCGGATATCAATCTCGCCCCGAATCCGCTCTTCTGCATATTCATTAACCGCAGGGCATATTGTAGTCGTCAAAATGCCGACACAATCCAGGCTAAATTCATAACGAGGAGGGCTCTCGTCTAAAAAGATAAACGATTGGCGTGCGTTCGCATGTCTACTTGCCCGATCTGGGAGGGGAAAAGAGGTGCTGCAATATTGATAGCATTATCACATTAACCGGGTGTCAGTGACAATACTGCCCCAGCCTATGTATAAAATTCACAATACACCTTCAGCTGGAAATTATAATGGCTGGCTAATGGAAACTGGACTGCTTTCAGAGAGGCCGGCAGACGTACTGCTTTGACCTTTTCTTCCGAGCAAAGTAGGATAATAATGGCGTTTTGAAATATGGAACAAGACGAAATTGTTGGCTGCTTCGCCCTGGAAAGGGAAGCGGAGAAAAAGGCGGACGTGGGCGGAAGGCATGGCTCATTCGGCGGTGATTCGGTTTAGAGTAGGAATACAAGCTCACCTCGGACCTACCGTAAAGGTGTAGACGTTGCGGCAGTGGCGTAGAATTTAGTCTTTCATAGTCGTGAAAACTCACCGTATATACGTGTATATCTAGCTCAAGTGTCTTGATATGCGTGTTGGTAATAGCGGTTTGAGTGGATGATGTGAACCATAAAGCTGGCGGGTGTCGTTTTAGCTAATAGCATGCACTCGGTTCCAGGAAATGTAATTACTTAGTTTGTGTACTGCGTATTATAATGGAGGTACTAGGTGTAGAACAGATATCACAATTATCCACTCTCTGTCTCTGTCGCTCTCTCTCTCTCCTGTGTTTGTGTGTATATGGTGTTTTAGTGTATATTACATCATGGCACTGGCTCAGAGACTCAAGATCAAACATTTATAATAGCCTATACATACATAAACCTTGCAGACATAAATGTATTCTTTGATAGTAAGTCATCAGATCAACGGAGCGACGAGCAACCGCTTTTCGTACTTGTGTGCGCTTGTGTGTGTATATATATATATATATATATGTGTGTGTGTGTGTGTGTGTGTATCTTAGCATGTATATATTAAGCTATTATATATATATATATATATATATATATATATATATTTACTTGGTATGAACAAATGAACAAATGGTACTTTAACTAAATTAATATGATGGCATGTGTACGCAAGCACGCACCTGTTGTACACATACAGAGTTGTGTATTATTTCTATGCAGTACTGATCGACGCCTTCCTTCAGTACACTGCGAAAAGTATCCGTTTTGTTCTCTTGCATTATATTTTCTCAGGTGTAGCAGGACACCTATGAGTGAGGATGAGTGAACCTGTCATCCACTCTTTAGTTAGATGACAAGCAACGCACAGACCTCACGAAAAAAAAGCTACGGAGAAAAACGATGTCATTATTTGTCGGTGTGTGTATGTGTATGTGTGTCTATCCGTTTGTCTGCGAGTGTGTGCGCGCGGGCATGTGAAGCAATAGAGAGTGTCGAATGTCAACAAACGGCGAGCGGCACGTTACCATCGGCCTCATAATGGGATCGATGCCGTTGGGTGGCCAGTAATTGGCTCGTGAACTCATAAAAACGAAACAGCGGGGGAAGTTGCGGAGACTGGAACAATTACAGCTGGATACAATACAGGTGGGTAAGGGGCAGCGGGCGATTCGAAACAGGTGAGTACGCCGCAGGTGGGTACAGTTCGACCGTATTCCATTCGGATCGGGAGTGGAAACGGCAGCCGATTGGATGGCACGCAAGCGGGACTCGTCGTATTAAAATTGGACAGGTTATATATTGTACTCGCTCCGACCGACCGACCGACCGCAAGGATCCCTCACGCACGAACCCCGTCAATGGCGGATGATGCGCGCGCAGTATGTGCCGATACCGGGCGTCGATAAAGAAATGGCGGCGGCGTCGGGTCGGATTAGGTCGTCGATCGCGTGTCCCCGAATTCAACCGGTATCGGTAGCCAGCGACTGCCGCCCCACTTGGCGACCATGTCCGCCACGGAATGGACAGCATGCTAACGCGGTG
Organism: Paralvinella palmiformis; assembly: GCA_025642065.1. Lineage (NCBI taxonomy): Eukaryota > Metazoa > Annelida > Polychaeta > Terebellida > Alvinellidae > Paralvinella > Paralvinella palmiformis. The sequence goes on along the minus strand of JAODUP010000798.1, from coordinate 169,493 downwards.
ATCGGCAATATACTAGAACCGGAAGCTGTAAATCGGAGTCCACCGATAAACTGACCGGAAGCCAGCCGGCGGTGGACTCGTCTTGCGTGGCTCAGCGCCGTCTGTCGGAGAGGCGCGCGATACGGTTCATGTCCAAATCCGACTCTCGAGGGAACCGGATATAGGAGTCGGCGCCGGGCATCGGGCGCCGATAGCACGCGCCGACCGGAAACTGCGATATAGACGATCGCCACCTGGTGCACTTCGCCCCGTCCCTCTGGCGACCGGAACCCATGGGCACTGTAACGGCTGTTGCGGGCTGATCGCCGTATCGCCGTATAAGGTACCGAATTGTCATGGATCTTCTCATTGGCGCCGACATCGAGCACACGGGGCGAACTGAGAGCGTCGGGAGGTCACACGATGCCGGCGGCCAACACGCGCCGGAAGTGATACCTATGAGCGACTTGGCGATCGACAGGAGCGAGGCGCTGCGCAAGATCCACGCGCAGAGTTCGGCGGAGACGAGCGGACTTGGCGATAGTCTCCAGCGCATCCACACATTGAGCTCGACCGAAACGAGCGGTTACGGCGACACGGTACCCTCACCGACCGCGCCGAGTCCCTCACCGGAGGCCAACGCCGGACGGGGCATATGCCCCTCGGGGCAAGAGTTCGGACACGGGGTCGCGGGCGGCGGTCAGCCGTCAGCGGGCACCGGGACCAATCCGGCTTACGGCAAGATGACGCAGCGAACGGACGGTCGGCGGACGGCGAACTCGCCGGCGAATCCCGGTCCGGAAGCACGCTCGTCGAAGACGAATCCCGGCCATTCGCATCCGCCGAGAATCCCGACGGGCGCCGACGGCACTCCGGAATTCGTCAGCCTGGCGAAGGGCAAGACGAAGGTGGCGCGGACGAGGAAGTACGCTCGCCACGCCAGCCCACCGCCTCCGCAGATTGGCGCCAAACTGCCACCGAACAGGGCGCCGATGACGGCGTCGACGTACGCGTCGACGCCGACGGCCGCGGACGATACGGCCGACGGTCGACGCGGTTACGGCCAGCGATACGGCGAGCGAGTCGGCGACGGGCGAGGCTCGGACTTGCCGAGGAGGACCGGAGCTCGCCGGCCAAAACTACAGCGTTCAAGGGACCTGGACGAGAGCATCGACGACGATATGGTGGCTTACTCGCCGACCGAGACCCCGCCGCTGGTACACGTCGACCCGAGAAGAGATCGGCAGCCAACTGAGGCCACGCTCGGCGCCGGTGCTGCCACCGGCGGCAGTGGCGCCCGTCTCGGCGACGGGAAGAACCAGTCAACCTGGCTCAAGTGGTCCGAGGATCGTCGGACGTCGTTCAAGCGCCGACTGGACTCGCTCGAGCAGCGCCAGAAGGACCACGAGCGGACGCGCGTCTCGACGCCCGTACGGAAGGCGCGCAAGGAGAGCGTCATGTTCGTCAGTCCGCAGCTCGAGGACTCGCATGTGTCGATGGCCGACGCGGCGTACCCGACGCCCGCCGTGCCGGTGATCGCCATCGGGGGCGGCACCGGCGAGGCGGCGACCGGAAGCGGGCCGGACGGAGCCGAAGCGGCGAACGTGGCCAATCACGTGGCGGTGACCGCGGCTCGCAAGCCGCGCCGTCAGGAGCAGGAGATCAAGGTCGACGTCCGGCTGTCGGAGTACCAGATGAATGCGCTGTCGGCGTTCTGGGAACACGACGTCTTCGTCCGGAGCAGATGGACCGGGATTGCCCTGAGTCTGGTCAGCTTCATGCTCGGCCTGATAGCGGCCACCAACTACAACTGGAGTACCTACACCTGTAAGTAGCCAGAGCATCCTTTTGTCTTTCTCTTTGCATACGTTAGCCGTACGGTGGAATTCTACCGCACAGCCGGGATGACAAAAAACGGGTAATTATTATTAAATGACCGCTCCGTGTTGTTGTTTTCGTTCGTACATATTTTCTGTCTATCCGCGGACGCCGTAGACTCATCGTCGTATAGGAA
>JAODUP010000798.1:157500-162500 GCA_025642065.1 Paralvinella palmiformis | reverse complement strand
ACCGATCCTGATGTATGTAGGTCTATCAGGAGTTATTTGACCGGTTCTCCGGCTATAAATACATGGGCCCGTTCATCGTTGCGGCCCCATGCCGTTATTACACAACAGGATATTTGCGGAAACCGGTCATCCACGACTTGTTGTGCAGGTTTCGCGTCCCGTCTGCTTTTTGAAACGTGCATTATAAATGCAGTATACGGCAGTCACGTGTTATCGGGTTGTTTGGCGTGTCAACATAGTGTATAAATTATATAGTGAAAATTTCCAACATGTCCTCCGTTGTCTAGCGGTAGCGTATTGGACCACAGATCACTACCACCCGTGTTCGAATATCGGCGTGGGCACATCTGAAGGTTGTTTCATCTTTGACTTCGCTTCATTACCTTTGGAGGTCGCTCGGACCATTTAGCCACCTGGTGGTACAAGTATTAGTATTTATATTCTCTTCTAATCGTATGTTCTAAGGCAGAAATAGCTGAAAATTCTCTCTGGTCATTGTCCTTTGATCCCTATATACCCACTTTCGATTTCTGCCCTTGCCCACGGAAATTATTTCTAACAACGACAGTTAGGGCCTACCTGACCTGTACTGCTGATAACAAATACGATGATCGTTGATTGTGCCGTTTGTTCACCATCGAGTAACAATTTTAGAGAGAGAAAAAAAGAGATTAGATACGGTAACTGATACGGTAACTGCTTCATCGTTTAGCCAATCCTGAATGCAATGGATTCACTTAATGGAGTGATACCTTTAACCCAATAAAGGCATCAAAGAGGTTTAGAAGGATTGCTAACTTTCAACGTTTGCAAAGATAATATGACTTTTGATCTTCCATCGAGTGCGTTTGCTATGATTTCTTAAGCTTTGGCTTGAGCTTAAAGGGGTGTTTGTAATAGATTTCTAGATTTCACCCAGAAACTTAATTATTATCCAGTTTGTAAATTTCAATCTGAAGAAGCTCCTCAGATAGACCAGAAATATCTTACAGTTTATTGAAGTGGTAGGTAACTCTCATATACGCCTAGATGTTGTCATATGTCGCGATGTCGCCTATCTTGTCTTGAATCTAGTCTTTACTGTAAATGGGGAGACGACAGATTTGACATTAATAAGACACCCATCAGTTTCTCGCAACGACCAATTTATTCCGTTGAACTTTGCAAACACATTCTGATGAACAAGGAACGACGTTATTACCCTGGCCAACCTGCCGAGCTTCCATAACACGAGGCTTCACGCAGTATCTTGAGCGTGAAACATCTTGCTTGCATTTTATTTTGTTGGCTTTTGCAAGCTGCTACAACCAAGTGTCAAGTGAAAGCCCAGTGGCAGCTCTACGGGGCTAAAGAGATCAGTACATCTTCCTTTCCGTAAACTGCATATACCCATCCACGACATTTAAAATAAACATCAGAAAAAAATAACATCCACGATGTAAATATGTTAGGATTGTTGGCTTTGTTTATGCGCATCTCGCAGCCGAAATGCTATAAGCAATCTTTCAGAAGGCAATCAGGTAAAATAACCCGCTCCAAACATAGCTGGGCCAGGATTTCAACGGCGGTGGCGGAGGTTTGGTGTCAACCGCGATACCCATTTAGCCACGGATACCTTCCATTTTGGGGAAAACAGGTTGTTTCTCCATCTTCTGCAAAGTATGTTTCGAAGCATCTGAAATCTACAAAACCTGGTTTGTTCTCCGAAGCCTCCAGTAACTGCAGGGTTGTCCTCGCCTGCAGACAACGTAGGATAGACATAGCATACACGTTGGCAGACATTCTACGGTTCAAAAGATTATCATTTTTAATATCAAGAAGACAGTCGCATCGACGACAATGAATACGAGGCTGAATATACACATCGGCTGCGTTCGGTTTCAGTTTGAATGGAACGATTCAGCGTATAGTTCAGCTCAGCGATGTGCATGAAAGGGTCTACGGTTGAATAAAGAGCCGATCGAGTTGGTGGAAACGTTGATAGGGGAGTACAATAGGAGAGGTCGTCCCAACGGCGGGTTAGTGGACGGATGGAAGGATGGAAGAGTCTTAATGGTCTGACTGATTATAGTAAAGATCATTAGAAAGTAGAAATACCACAACATGAACAGTGACCCAATATAATAACGGCTAATACCCCCAAAGGAATGTCCTTTACGTTGATCTGATGGGCGAACCGAAATGACTTTGATGGGGAGGTGGATTAAGGCGATGAATCCGATTGGATAGGAGAAGATTATTGAACTGCTGTCGAAGAGATGTTCGCGGGACGAGCGCAACTGTTGTTTACGGCCGATAAATAGGAATGAAAAGTGCTTAGTTGTTTCCAGTGATTTATATCTCACACGTGATATGGATAAACAATTGCTTCCGTCAGTGAATAATAATAAATATAAAATTTATTTTCATTTGGCCTCGATGTGGAATGTTGACGTTGATTAATGGGGGCATAGGGGGAGCCTGGCCTTTCGACCTGGCCCTGATGTTTTGCCATCACCTTCGGTAGAGGACAGGCCTGTTGCTGTGACCATTTGGTGAACGCTCCATTCTGCTATCAAGCGTGTGCCATTCTATCGTGCCATAGACTCGTATGACCTTCGTATACTCGTGGACCCAATAAATACGGACGTGTACCCGCGAAGTAGCCCCCCTCGCACACACACACACACACACGCATATATATATATATATATATATATATATATACACTAAAGAACATTCCTCATTGGACGAGAGATCAACCAATCAGACAATGCCACGTCCGAGCCTCGCTCTCATCGGCAATCAAATAACGTCGCCTCTCGCCAAAATGGCCATGTGATCAAATTTAAGATGGCGATCTGGGGCCGAAGGAGGATGGGAAGAAATAAATAAGGTTAGCGGGGGATAAATGTGTGTAGCACGTTAGGAGAGATATTGGGGAGAAAACTGATGGACAGAAAGAGTTCATTGACTTGGACCGATTTGTTGTTTGGTCAATGGTCTATCTTCAGGACGCGTACACCGATGGCTTGTGAGACATTGTGATGACTTCTGAGAACATTGTTATGGTTCGTGCGACGTTGTGATGGCTTGTTTAGACAACCTCCCCCCCCACATATATATACGTTCCTACGCCCTTACATATATCACCATCATCAACAAGAGAATAATAGAACAATTTTATATTTTCCTCGCCGAATAATCCTCAGCAGAACCCGTACACAAAGATTTACAGATCATGCAACAACACCAAGCCTGCAATCACAAAACAATATCCGCAAAATACGGATCATACAACAATATCCGCAATACGGATCATACAACAATATCCGCAATACGGATCGTACAACAATATCCGCAAAACGACTGTATACGAACCGAATTCTCAGCCATAGCTACTTTTCAACCGTTTAAGCAGCTCAGTCATGCCAACATATTTTAGTCATACAAACATCTTAGCTAAAAGTCAACAAACATCACACCTCACTCACACTAACGTCAGTGAAACAGTTGGTCAGTCACGTGGGTGATATTAGGCTGTGTGTGTGTGTGTGTGCGTGCATATGTGTGTGTGTGTGTGTGTGTGTGTATCTGTGTGTGTGCTAGGTGGTGGAAGGTTTATCCCATAAGGACAACGATGAAGATACTTCAATACATGTTATCCCCCCCCCTCGATCCCTACATCCTGTGCGCCCACAGTCCACTATTGGCCTTAAGGTGAATAAGACGTGGCCTGATATACAGTTCATTACATGCTATAAGAGACGTCCTGCCATAAAGTCATGGCCTGCTATGAGATGTACTCTACTATAGGATGGATGTGGCTTGCTATTAGATGTGTCCTGCAATAAGGCATATTCTGCTTTAAGATGCGGCCTGCTCTAAGAAGGTCCGCTATAGTTTGTGGCTTGCCATTAGATGTGGCCTGCAATAAGAGACCTCCTTCTCTCAGATGCCGCCTGCTCTAAGAAGGTATATCGCTATAAGATATTGCCTCCTGCAATATGATCTGCTATGAGACAGGGCCTGCTATAAGATACGTCCTGCTATAAGAAGTATTCTGCTATAAAAAAACGTCCTGTTATAAGATAGGTCCTGTTATAAGATGTGTCTTGTTATAGGTCCTGCTATAAGATGTGTCCTGTTATATTATAGGTCCTGTTATAAGATGTGTCCTGTTATAAGATAGGTCCTGCTATAAGATGTGTCCTGTTATATTATAGGTCCTGTTATAAGATGTGTCCTGTTATAATATAGGTCCTACTATAAGATGTGTCCTGTTATATTATAGGTCCTGTTATAAGATGTGTCCTATTATAATATAGGTCCTGCTATGTGTCCTGTTATATTATAGGTCCTGTTATAAGATGTGTCTTGTTATAGGTCCTGCTATAAGATGTGTCCTGTTGCTATAAGACACGCAAACGGCCTACTAAAAGATGTATGGTCTGCCGTCAGATGTGGCCTGGCCTGGCGTAAGACGTAGCCTGCTGGCTACAGTTGAACCAATTCAATCAAGTTATCTCTGGTAATTCCACATTAGATGTGGACTTGACCCTCTCTACTGGGATGTAATTAGGCTGTCAATATAAGTATCATACTGTTCTAGTATGTTGGGCAATATATAGAACGGCGTCTGTCTGTCTGTATGTCTGTCTCTATGAATAGGTGTCTGTCTGTTTATCAATCTCACTCACTTGCTCACCTAACTCGCACTATTATGACGTAATATGAACTTGCAATACTGATCTATGCCGGTCGTTTTTTGTTGTTACTGGTCGTTATTAACGGCATGTTTACAATAGGTCAATATTAGCGATATTAGCTTGGTCGTTGGTCGTTGGTCGTAGCAATAACAAATTAGCGATGTGTGTCGGTTTTGTTGTTAATTGTTATAACAGCCTGCTTCTGACGGGCCAATGTTAGCTGTGTTAGCTTCGCCGTTGCTCGTTATAACAACATCTTGACCGGAAGCCAGTGTTGGCTGTGTTATATTTGGAATTGGTCGGTAAAAGATC